>JARFYF010000002.1:42257236-42271897 GCA_030265395.1 Rhina ancylostomus
AACTTAAATTTCAGAGAAGGCAAAGAAGAGTAGGGGGCTGTGACCTGCATCCGATTTAGCATGCAGCACCAAGAAAGAATAGCATTATCTTTGTGTTACCCAGCTTTCAGGTTGAGTGGTCTGGCAGCTTTTCTGGTGGATTTGCCTTGGAAATTACCCTTCAGTCATGAAGCCGTGGAGCTTTCTTACCACTGCAACTTTAAGTTGGAAGCAAAAATTAGAGCATGCGTATTTCTGACAGTAGCAGAGAAAGTGACCGAGATTCCCAACTTCTTTGAGTCAGTGAGACTGGCTGACGTCCACTCTTCCTGTGCCCGCTCACTCTCCTGTCACAGCTGTTTCTGTGAACCTCTCCTACACACTTTTTGTTCATTTCCGACTTACAAACAGTTCAGGATATGATCAGTTCTCAGGAAAGGAATTCTGAGGACTGCCAGTATTGTGCACTATTAGGTGACTTCAGGAAATATAACACAAACATACCACTGCCCATGTTCCCAGTGGGAACCTTCGGAAACCAGATATTTTCTCTGGGGGAGGGTGTATTCATTGAATAGGTCTTCCAGATCATTAGAAGGTTGTGTAAGGTGGCCAGAACAAGAACACCATCGCCACCCCACAAAAATACAGATATTTGACAATTTGCCATCACGACCACAGACACAGACAGAACTGCCAAACTTTAGCTTATTTAAAAACAAGCCACAAACATTTAAAGCTTAAAACAAAATCCAAAATATCCAAAACAATTTAAACTTCTGTAAACATTTTAAAATTGCAGATTCACAAACTAATTCAAGCTAAATATCATACATAAGGAAGCATTTTGAAATAATGTTTTTAAAATTAGGTTCTCACAGTTGTTTCCATCCATTCAAATTCAGAACTACCATTTGCCTCTTTTCAGGCCTGGTGCAGACTATATGGTGGGAGTCTATCACAAGTGGAGGAGAATTAACCCATGTTCTCTCTCATGTGCCAAAGTCCATGAGGAGTCCAGCCAGCTGCTTGGCAGTGGACCACTGACACCATTTTCCATGCTTCCATGTTCCAAATTGCTGAAGTTGCCATCAATTACATGGTGCAATGGCAGAAGGCTCATACCTTCACCACAAAGTTAGCCAATAAGATAAAGTCATAGGGTAATACAGCACAGAAAAAGGCCCTACAGCCCAAATGGCCCATGCGGACCACAACGTCCTTCCTGCAAGTCCCAATTGCCCAGGTTTGGCCCATAACTGTCCAAGACCCTCCCCTCCATGTACCTATCCAAATGCCTCTTAAATATTGCAATTATACCTGCCTTGACCACTTCCTCTGGCAGCTCATTCCTGGCACTCACTACCCTCAGTGTAAAAAATTACCTCTCAGGTCTCTTTTAAATCTTTCCCCTCTCATCTTGTAACTGTGCCCTCTAGTTTTGGACTCCCCAACCCTAGGGAAAAGACTCTGACTGTCCACATTATTCATACCCCTCATGATTTTATAAACTTCTATCAGGTCACTGCTCCTTCTCCTGCACTCCAAGGAATAAAGATCCAGTGTGGACAACCTCTCCCTATAACTCAGGCCCTCTAGTCCAGGTAGCATCCTCGTAAATCTCTTCTGCACCCTCTCCAGCTTGACAATATCTTTATTTTAATATTGGTTTTAATAAACCAATACTTATAACAGGGTGAGCAAAACAATACTCCAAGTGTGCCTCAACAATGACTTATATAACTGCAACATAATGTCCCTACTCCTAAGCTCAGTGCCCAGCATGCTAAACACCCTCTTCACCACCCTGTCTTCGTGCACATCCACTTTCAGAGAATTGTCCACGTACTCCAAGGTCCTTCTGTCCCACAAAGAGTGAATCGCAGGGCAATGACAAGTCCTACCCTGGATGGACTGTCCAAAATGCATCACCTCACACTTATCTAAGTTGAAATCCATTTGCCATTCCTCAGCCCATCTCCCGAACTGATCAAGAGATCTCTGCAATTCACTGTAACCTGCTTTCTGCTTTACTATCAACAAGACCCCCTAATTTAGTATCATCAACAAACTTGCTAATCATGCTATGTATATTCATATCAAATCATTTACATATATAATGAATAACAGAGGTCCCAACTCTGACCACTTAGGCACCCCACTAATCACAGGCCTCCAGTTGGAGAATCAACCTTCAGCCATCACCCTCTACTTCCCATCATCAAGCTAATTCTGAATCCACCTCGCTAGCTCCCCCTGAATCCCATGCAACCTAACCTTCTATATCAGCCTGTCATGCGGTTTAGAACAATACAAGAGTTAGAACAATATGACAGCTCTCCCATGTGGATGGCCCATCAAATCTTTCAGCATTGCTAGATTCTACAAGATTATATGATAATCCTGAATATTTTCCTGAAAACTCTCAAAAAGATAGTCCATAATTTTTTCTGCTGATGCACAAACATAAATGTAGATTGGATCAAGGCTGCCTTTGGCTTCTATCACTGAAATTTAATATTCTGTATACTTCTCAGTTGCATTCAATCATCTCATGAAACTAAACAATAAATTCAAAATTACAATCATTTATAAGATGCTGTAAATCACGTAATCCATAAATAGCTGACTCTTTTGATGTAGAGTGCAGAAAATGGCAACTGATTGCTTGTGTGGGATGCAGTTACAAATGCTTTTGGGCAAACAACTCTATAGATAATAGCAGAAAGGCCAAAAGATTTCACTCCTGTTCGCATACCCAATCTTCCCAGTCTTCAATTTCAAGCTGCAAAAAGAGGGAAAATAGTTTTAACTGTACTTTAGTGGCTACCTTGTAACCTACAGGCACAAAGACATTGCAGATTAAAGCGAGCACCTCTCCCAAGTCTTCAGCTCGAGACAAAGTCATCTGGATTTCTTCTTCCGTCATATCTAGATCAATATCTTCATCCCAGTTCTCAACAGAATTTAAAGTGTTTTCTGTAACTGAATAGAAAGAAATATGAAGCCAGAATTCATAAGACACAATTCATCAGATCTTATTACTGAGAAGAGTTTCCAATTGTTCATCAATATTCTAGTTTGTAAAAAGGCATTAACCCCATTACTATGCTATTCAAAATGCAACATCATAACCCTGGACAACTATGAAATAGCTTATTTCTGAAAAGAGGTCATCCACCAGAAACATTAAATCTGTTTATTTATTCATAGGTCATGCCTGACCTGCTGAGTATTTCAAGCATTTTCTATTTTTATTGTTTTCCAACAGTGCTGGAAATGGCCAGTTTCTAACTGAACTGTTCTCAATATGTGGGCACTTCTTTGAAAATAGTAAGGCACCACAGACATACTTTAAAATAATTTTTGCTCATTACCCAACCTAACCCATTTTTGAAGATTTTAATTAGGTCGCCACTTATTTTATGTGAGCACATTGACCTCTTAAATCAAATCCTCACCACCCCCTGCCCCCTAACTCCCAAAACTGTTACATTGAACATTTCATAATATTTCTTTTCTACCATCCCAGGAATGCATAAATATGAAGTGGTGATGTGACTACAGTTGCTACTGTAGTTTGACAATCCACTGTTTGTAAACCCACATTTATTCTTCTAATTTTTGTTCAACCTTTGTGAGAGCTGAGTTGTTATCAGCTTTTCTAGCAGCCCACTCTGCAATAAATAATATGCAAATATATACTTCTATCGAACAATCTGTTGAAAGAACTCAGCACTGAGCTACCCTGCTTATCGTAACTTAGTGCCACAGAGCTCAGGTTTAAGACACATGTCCAGATATTTGATTAATTTTAAACCAGAACAAACATAGGTGGCTTTTCTGATTTTTGATAATTTGTTGAGAAAAGTAAAAACAAATGTATTTAAAGTACTTATTATTCCATAGTTATTATTACACTTTTCAGGTTATTTCTAATGTCTGATTGATTTCAGAAATAAAACCTGAGCTTATGACAATGTCAGAGTACCTGAGTTTCGAACTCCTCAGGACTTCTCAGTATAAATTTCTAATGAATTTGAAGTTTTTCTCTATTTTAACTAAAAAAGATAAAAGAAGATTCAAGTTCTCTGTCATTTGTAACAAAAAAATATTATTTTAATTAGTGAAAAATAATATTGTGTAAGGGAGAATAGCATTATTAAGCTCTAAGTGCATCAGTTCAAATATATTACAGAATCATGTATTTTACATTTTGATTTAAAAGCATTGGTCATTTTCTTTTAAAACCAGTCTTTAAGTCTTTAATCTGTTCTTCTTATATTGTTCTCTTCCAGCATTCTGGTAATTGACCAGGTTTAAAGTTTTTTTTATATATAAAAAACAGTCAACGATAGGATTTCAGCTAGAGTTAAATGTGTTTGGAGACTATTCCCACCACCTCAATTAATATTGTCATTTTATTATGTGCATATTAACACAACCATAATATAACATTAAAAAAATCTCTAATAGTGAACTTTTTGGATCAATAAATGTATAGTAATGTTCTGGCCTTAAGCATATATCCAAACTGAAATACATTATAAAATCCACGTCATTGTCAGTGGCTGATCTACATTATAATTTGTTAGAAGCAGGATTTCAACTGTCCTCTGGCAATTTTACATCATCTTAATACACAACGATGAAAGGCATCATTGTGCTGAAGCAGCTGTGCCACCTAGGAGAAACTTGAGCTGGAAGGTGACCTTGGAGGAGGGGTAGTTCCATAAAGGAATGAAAGGCAAGGATAAAAACAAAGGTATAATCCAAGAATGAAAAAAAATCATAACAATAGGAATTATGAGCTGAAATAGAAACTCACCAGTCACAAATATAATCAGTAAACCTCCCATGAAATTCAGATGGAGAGAAATCAGAGAACAAGTTGCTTTAAAATGAGAGGGATATTTTCAAGCCAAAGCAGAACTTCGACAAAAATAAAAAAATATTGGTACTGAAAATAAAATACATTGGGGCTGAATCATAAGGAAAGTATTAGAGTGTTAACAGATTTGACACATTAGGGACTAAAAGAAATGCAACATCTCTTTACATTTATGCTCCAGTTGTAGTATAAACAATGAGTCTGTAGTTTTAGGCTGATCAGACTCCAGAAGGAGACTCTTTTAACTAATACTTTATTGATGCTGCATCAGTGTGAAGTCAGCATGACTAAACCAAGAGTGAAAATGTACCCTTAAAAAAAGCATGGAATTGAATCTAAAATGAACACAGAATGCAAACCGGGATAAAGGAAAAAGTCAAGACGGAGACACAAGAAATTCTGTAGATGCGGGAATCTGGAGCAATACACAAAAAGTGATGGGAAGTTGGCAATAGTAATGTCATTGTACGTCAAGGGCAGATTGTTAAACACTTTCTAAAAGGAAATGGTCTGCCTGGCACTTGTATGGCAAAACTATTGCTTGCCACTGATTGGTCCATGCTAAATGTTATCCGCACCTTTCTGCTAGTAAACATGGATTGCTTCATTGCACGAAGAAGAGCAAATGGAACAGAATGTTCCACAGAGACAACACTGTTTTCACATTACTGTCTCCTGTCCCTTTGCACTAACAATCCTTTACCATTTAATCTCTCCTGCCCTCCACTTTTGTCAGGGCTTTCCTTGTTTTCTTTGTTCCCTTCCCCTTCTTTTCCTCCTCCTTTTGTATAAGTAAGCAATAGTTTACCATACAGAGACACAAAAATCTGCAGATGCTGGAATCTGGAGCAATACACAAAAACTGCTGGAGGAACTCAGCAGGTCAGGCAGCATCCATGGAGGGAAATAAATAGTCGACATTTCGAGCCAAGGCCCTTCATCAGGACTGGAAAGGAAGAGGGCAGAAGCCAGAATAAGGTGGGCAGAAGGAGAGGAGTACACACAGGCAGGGGACAGGTGAGTCCAGGTGATAGGTGAGTCCAGGTGAGAGGAGAAAGGTAGAAAGGTGGCAGAAGGGGGGTAGATGTAGTAAGCTGAGAGGTGACAGATAGAAGAGGCAAAGGGCTGAAGGAGGAGGAATCTGGTAGGAGAGGGCAGTGGACCATGGAATAAAGGATGGAGGATACAGAGCTGGCCAACTGAGGTGTTGTGATAGAAGGACAAACTCATAACTCCAGTATATCTAATTCTAATAAAAACAAAAGCTGAAAAGTTATGTTATGAAAACAGTGAGATTTAGGTGAGAATTTAAACAACTGATAAAATTTAAGATGGATCATTATTAGTTTAAGAACAAAGAATTTGGCAGAAAATTGGAAATAAAAACCCTTTTCTGATTAATCTTTTAGCCATATCACAGAATTGTATGGACCAGTCCAAACATATTTTCTAATCTGGACTGTAAGGTTTGAGTTAATTTGCCAGTATTTTTTTTAAACCAGAATTGCTCATAGAATTTGACCTATTGAGAAAAAAAAGTACCTAACCCATTGCTCTTCAGAAACTGGGCTTCCAACTTATCTTGTGCAAAGTGTAGTTTAAAGTATGTTCAAAACACTCTCCAAGAGCCTGCTGGGACTCACCACCAAGCTACAACTGTGAACGTGAGTTGGGACTTGTACTAGATATGATAGAATGCCAGGTGTCTAAGAAACTGCAGTCAAGCAAAATAAATAACTCAGTTAGAGGGAGGGAGAAAGTAAATACTGCCAGAAAAAAAATGTAGGAAAATAAATATGCTTGAAATGCAGTTTGATATATTTAAAGAAAATCTCACCTTTTACTAAAGTAGATTCTTTGACATTAGAATCAAATTGTAATCTTGAATTTTGACCAGTGTTTGATGGTGAATGTATGAAATTTCTTAGGTTAGAAGGGGAGAGAGGACACTCAGAGCCTGAAGCATCCTCACCAACACTTTTGCCCTCAAACAGTTCATTATGCTTTCCTTCTTTTGAAGTACTTTTACTGCTCTGCTTTCTTTCAGTTTTCAGTAATGGTTCTGATATTTTGCTGGCTCCCCCCACAAGGCTTTTACATTTGATTATTTCACGGTCTTCATCAGAAAGCTTTGCAAGTAGCTGGGTTTCATGTGATGTGCCTGCTGAAAGACTTATGGTGATTCTTTGGCCTGCTTCTTCAAGACTGTTTTCTGATTTCTCAAGTGTTCCTCTTGGGTTGAAACAGTTGTGCATGTCTTCAGTTTCTAGAGTTACATTATTTGGTCTACATTCAGCACCATCAGTTATACTTGAGCTATTCAGTTCATCTAAGGAGAAAAAAAGTTAAAGTATCACATTCCTCAGTTTTTTCCCCTAGTTTATTGTAGTGTTAATGAACAGACTTTATGACAGTGCCACAACTTTTTCTTTGCTTATATTACCTGAAAGATGCATCACATATATTACCTGAAAGATGTAGAAATACTAATCATTTAACAATCAATTCCATTGATTTATCTAATATAGTTGGATTAATTAGTGGGAAAGGGCATCAATTCAATCCTGAAAGCATTAATAAGGCTAAATTTATCCAACTTTTGTACTTTGTTGATGTACATTAAAATGAGGCTACCGAGCCAGACCACATATACAATGTGGACGAGATGATAATAAGATCCAAATTAAAACTGATGTTTAACTTACCCATGGATAAACTACCTAGGATTGTGTATACGTTGAGGTCTTATTTCTCAATTGTTTTGTTTGACATGAGATTTGCTTTAATTTATTCCAAAAATACCTCAAAAGGATTATCAAGGAGTTCTATACCTTCATCATCTTCCCACTTGAGGTCCTCTGAGTGTATAGTTTGCTCTGCTCTCTCTTTCAAAGCTGTTCTTCTTGCTTCCTCCTGGACAAATGTTAGAACAAGGAGTACACAGACTAGAATGTAATATCATGTCCTTTTTAAATATTGCAGAACCACTTTTATTTCAAATTTGTTCTTGCCATAATAAAGCTAATGCATTAGTATGGGTGGAAAGGCCAGAAGGGAAGGATCTGAATTGTTGGCCTGTAGAACATGGGTGGATAAATAACATCTGGTCCCCTCAGGAACTGCTGTCCATGCCTGATACAGAAATCATTCCTTGAAACCTTGAAAAACTTCCTTCAAAGGCCCTAATTATGAATGGAATGATCCAACAGGTTTATCTGAGGGATGAGTTTCTTTCTATTTCTAAGAAGAAAATAACTATTTTGTGCACCTCTAATCCCATCTCTCACTCCCTGCGGGAAAGCTTACTTGGAGGGAGATGGATCAGAAATAGGGTTCCAAGATTTAGATCTGATCCATAAAAACACCTCTGCCCGAGCTCATGTGTCAGATCAGCTTCACTGAAATGTAAAAAACTCACTTACCTAGGGATTCATTGCTAATGCCCCAGGTACAGAAAACCCAGTGGAGTGGATCTGCTTTTTTTTGAGTTTCGACAATAACATGAGATTTCTCTCACACCTCAAGTCCCAATGTTTGGACATTTATATCTTGTCACCTTTATTCTTCTTTTCTGTCAAGTTTGTTTTCTGATATTCTCTCCCTAACCTCCCTCTTCATTGAAAAAGTAAATTATGATTGAAACAATGATGATGGTCTTCCAATTATAAATAGTCAACAAATGACTCTCAGGGTTAAGCTGCCACTTGATAGCAGTGATCATCACAGTCATCTCACTCCTTTGCCTGGCATTCAAAAATCAGGCATACAAAGATTAATTGTTTGATGGAGACTTACATCTACTTCTGCCCACCACCTCCTCCCACCCAACTCTGCCACAATATCAATGCATAATGATGCTGAGATTAATTATAATTTTCAGACTGTAAATTGTTACTGCTTTGCCCAGAAATGTCAATACACTGCTGTGCTGACCTGATGAAGCTGATGTACTCTATAGAAATACCGACACCAGAAGTCATTATGAGCAACTTCACTTGGAACCTGTCAGAAACATATAAAAGCATTGTGGCCAGGTAGGAACACACAATATGAACAACAACAAAAGATATAAAATATATATTTTGTATCTATTGATAAAAAATGCTCCTCGAGCGTTACATGAAAATGTAGTGTTAAATTCATTTAACCTAAATCTTTCAAAAACGTGTGATTAATAAATCCTTGGAAGAATATAGAATTATTGTTTCCCAAAAGATGATGATTGTATTTCTTTGTTTGCAAAAACCATATTTTGAAGTTAAAGAAAAATGAGTTAATATTTTTTAAAGCTCATTTAAAAATATATATTTTTACGGAGCAGCCCAATTTTATTCTCAAACTAATACAAAGCTATTGAAGTAAAGAGCTAAAAAACAAGCCTTTGTATACATCTAACTGTATGCAACTTAGATTGGGTGTTTTAAATCACTATAATCACTACTAAGTAAACAAAGTATACCAATTTTGCATAAAGATCTCTTATTTCTGGACTATCGACCAGAAGACTGGATATTGTGCACTTCTCATCTTCCAAGCTGAAGCCCGACAGCCAGACATTATATTGCTCTGCAGACAAAAGATTTACATTGAAGGAAATAATTAGACAATTCAAAGAACACTGAAAATAGGTCATCTTTCAAATTCAAATTCCTGGTATTCAAAATATTTCAATCAAGTTTCTTCACAGTTAATACAGGCCAACTCAGTAAAGTTTTGCCAGTGTTCAATCCCAAGCATCCTGATTGTTATTTTCAAAAGCTGAATCATGAAAGTCATTTAGGGAAATGAAGCCAATAATTTCAAGCTGCACACTAGGAGTGCAACTCATCTGAATGTCTGATGAAATACCTTGTACTGTAGTCATGGAGTTGCTAATTAATGGAAGAAAACTCAACAAACAATCTGCTGGAAGAACTCAGCAGGTCGAGCAGCATCTGCGGGAGGAAAGAAATTGATGACGTTTCAGTTCAAAACCCTCCATCAGGACTCATGCAGGGTTTCAGCCCAAAATGTCGACAATTTTGTTCCTCCCACAGATGTTGCTCAGCCTGCTGCGTTCTTCCAGCAAATTGTTTGTTGCTCCATATTCCAGCATCTGCAGTCTCATGTCTCCAATGGAAGGAAGCTATTCATACTATTAAACCTGCATCAGCTCTCCGCCAGAGCCATCCAATTAGTCTCAATCTGCAACTCTTTCCTCAGAATGCAGAAGTTTCTTGTTAATTCCTCAAGCATCTATCTTACTTCCTTTTGAAAGGAATGAATGAATCTCACTTCATCACCCTTTCAGACAACAAATTCCAAATCATGATAATCATTGCAGGAAAATGTTTTGTTTCCTCATCATCTCCAGTTCTTTTACCCTAGATGGTGGTCTTTGGTTTTCAACCCAGCTGCCAATGAAAATAGTTTCTCATCCTTCTCCTGTCTAGTGCACTGATGATTTCCTCTTAATCTTCTCTATTTTATGTAGAGCTATCCCATCTTCGCTAGCCTATAAATATAAATGAAGTTCTCCATCCATGGGACCATTCTACTAAACATTTTCCTTACCCTCACTAGTGCCTTCACACCATCCACTTAGCATGGTGATGCAAATTAGATACAGTATACAGTGAAATTCTGATTAAACTACAATCAGAGGTTTAGTATAATATCTTTCCTTTTGTACACCCAAGCTACGTATACATGTTTAAAGCAGAAATCTTGTATATCACACTGGTCACGAGGAATCACTTCTCTGCAGTATGCAGTCTTATTAACACAATGCATCAAATTCTGAGGCACTGTCATTTTTTCCTTATTGTAAGATGACCAAATTCTCTCTTGATTGTGTAGCTGATCAATTCTCAGAAGAAAAAATGAGAAGATCTAGCCTCCACCAATCAGAAAGGAGATCTCTCCTGGATGTTGCCTATATATATATATATATACACACATACACACACATCACCCTAATGTATAATGTTTCATTCTTTTTGAAGGCATATGAAAACATTTTTGGAAATAACAGCAAGGCCAACAACATATGCCAACAAGTCATTCCAATGCTGGAATAGATATTTGCTTAATGATACACACTGAGTGATAATATTTCTTAAATTAATTTACTGCATATAATTATACATCTGAAATTACAGTCAACCCCCACTGCATCCTTAGGAAACAGTCTGTATCAAAATTTGCTGTAATGCAAAGCCATGTCATCTACGCATCCATCAAGAAACAAGAGTTGGAAAAAAATATTTATTTACTTTTTCATACAATTCTCTAAAAGTGAATTTTATTCCATATCTCAAATTGTTGGGTAATAATCTGTGAATTCTGTAACAACGAAATTCCATAACAAAAACAGCCGTAATGTGGGGGTCATCTGTATGTAGTTCTATGTATTAGTGGAAGCATATGAAGGAATCAAAACAATCTCTTTCCCCCTCTCCTTTCTTAATTTTCTTCCAGGGCCTCATTGTTAGTGAGATGGAAGCCACCAGCAGCATGATGATATTAATAGCATAAAAAAAGGACTACACCATTTTCAGACTCCTTGCAACAGGTTCAACCTGTTTGTATTGTATTCCAGATTAGGGATTCTCATAACTCATTCATATTTGCGCCAATTTATGATTTTATTTTTTTTTAAAAAACACCAGCTGCTTCACAGCTACAGAAATACTAGATTTCCACATTTTGCAAGTTAATTTTGCCTATGTTGTGCATTAGATTTACAAAAAATGAAAACCAATCAGGAATAAATAGGAATGAAAAAATTAGATCTTACTTTAGATAGAGGAAACAGTTGTTTGCCGAATGAAGCAAATTGCAGCTTTCCTCCATGAGTATAGCTATTTGAGTATTGTTAATGAATGGCACATGAAACAATCTAGTTAAAAAAAGGCTAGAACATGGGAGCTGAAACCTTTGAAAAGATTATTTTATTTACAGGACTAGTATAGATTACAGCATTTAGTTGCATCTTACCATCTGGTTTAGCACAATATGTTGCTGGATTAGCCTGAAGATTACATAATCGAACCTATGAAATACAAACATTAATTATGAAATGGTTACCTTTCAGTTAACTCCTGCTCTTCTATTCTATAAATACCAATAACATACATACCTTAACACCATCATATGGTTCGCCAATTCTCAACTGAATGTCTTGGACTGTTTTAACATGAAGCGTGTCCGATTCTCCTATCACCGGAGCAAATGCTTCTGAGATGGCTCCAAGAAAACTTGAAAGCCCTTTGCTGACCTTATAAGATCCTTCTGTGGAATCCTCAACCTAGAAGAGAGGAAAACCACCAACATAACTCCTACATTGTTCTACAGTTTGCATTATTTTGGTAGCAAAAGTTTCTGGTCATACTTGAACAAAGGGAGAACAAAACTGACTGCAACTAATTTCATGATATTAAGATCACATGGCCCAAAAATCAGTGATCTCAATAACAGAAAGCTATCGGATGCCTACAGCTTTCAGATTTGGTATCATTACATGCTTCAATACTCAGACTGATAAACTTGCTATTACTTTGTTGCGGAACACAAAATATTGAAAATTCTAATGGTGTTTTATCTTTGGTTTCAGGAAGTATTGGTTAAATGTACCGTAACCAGCTGAGAGAAAACCTTAGTAAAACTTAAACATCCAAAGACTATAAATAACAGAAAATATACTTATGTCCCGTTGCTTGCAATGAAAGTAAAATGAACAGAAACAAGATCCCTTTAAGGAAACTGAAGGTCTCTGCATGAAATCTCTGAATTTGTTTATATTTCCTTAAAAATAATATAGTCCATTTAGTAACAAATATGTATTCAGGAAGTTGGCATATAGGCTATAAACTCACATTTAGTTTTTCTTTGAATGCTAAAGCTGTGGCAGCAATAGTAGTCACAGTATCATTTTGGATAACCTGTGTGAATTCAGCCAAGTCACACTTCAAAAGCTCTATGGCTTTCGCAGACTGTGAATTAAAAAGAAATTAAAGATGTAACCTCAAAATAAAGGCTTCAACGTGAACAACTATATTCCCCTACAGTCCAGACATAACACCTTAGCAATATACTGATTCTGCCCACTGATGGGATGGCAATGTCATCAAGAAGTCTTAATTTATCCAACGGTTCTTTGTCCCAACAGAATCAAAGCCATGACTTTTGTTTAAAGCCTCCACTTAGGCAGAAATCAGTTGCACAATCGTGGCACCCTTGGAACTGCTACATTGAAATGATTTCTGCTAATGAGATTTAATCCAAACTCATGAAAGATTTTCTGGAATCAACCATGCTTTTCACCAGGAGTTTGCCCAATAGACAGCAGGAAATAATATATTGCTGTGAATGTGTTTCTGATTGCAAAGGTAAAGGACCAAAATTTTAAACCACTTATAAATATTCATGGTGACAATAACACATCACAACCGAGATCTTCCTGGATCAAATGCACAAGGAAATATTATTTTCCTCAACAACTGTTGCTGCATAACCCTAAAAGCACAAACAATAATGTCAGAAGAAGGATTTATAGACGTGGATGTGGTTGCAGTGGTGCAGCTATTTGCAACGCTGCTTCATAGTTCCAACAACCTGGGTTCAATGCCAATTTCCAGTACTATCCATGTAAAGTTTGATTGTTTTCCTGGTGACCCAGGGTGTTCCCTCCTTCATCCCAATGACTTGCAACTTGATAGATTGCCCTACTGTGTAGATGAGTGATAGATTCAAGAAGTCAATGGGAATGCAAGGAGAATAAAAAAAATGGGATGAATGCAGATAGGTGCTTGATGATCAGCACAGACCCAATGGATCAAAAGGCCTGTTTCTATGCTGTACAGCTCTATGACTCTATAATGAAATACACTAAACATTGATGTTTATCACTCACTCTTAAAGTCAATTGAATACTTCCTGTTAAGATTTATTACAAAATATAACAATTTTACAGCTCATTTTTATTTCACTTACATACTAACATTCTATGCTCCCAATGAAATAATGCCAATAAAACTTTAAACTCTCACTGCTGTTTGATGAAAACCTCCTTCCTCTTTAAGGGTGATGGCACAGTGATCAATGGCAAAGAAGGTCTCATGGAAATCATATCTTAGTTGAGAGTTTGCACTCAGCTTCTACTTTTTTTTTGTTTCTTGTCACCATGAAATATTAAACAATCATAACTCATTCACACAGTAGTTAACTACATTAAAAGCTGTTTGCAACAATAATTTGCATTTTTATTGCACATATAATGCTGTATGAATATCCCCAGACATTATACTGAACTAGATTTGGAGGAGTGCGGAGAAGTCCTGGGACTGCAAGGGTAGAGAAGGCATAGAGATCAAGAGCTTGAGGGATTTTAACACAAGACTGTTTTTTTTTAAATTGACAATTAGACTTCATCTCAATAAGCAAGCACAGATGTGATGAGCAAAGAGGATACAGTAGAAGCTTGAATATGGGCTGAATCTTAAATGATCTCAAATTTATGGAGGGTGGTGGGTGGAAGGCTGGCCAAGAGAGCTGTCCTCCTTTCATAACCAATGTCTCCTTTCTGCAAACATGCAGAGGCAGAGAGCTGGAGAAACCTTCTACCTTAGGAAACCCACGATTTCTCACTCTGACATCTGTTATGGACTAGGTTACAATTAGTGAGGTCCCTTTAAGATACTGTGTGTGTGTGTGTGTGTGTGTGGCCAAACACAGCTCTGTCATGTAAACATGCTTAAACCTTATTATGAGAGAAGTTCAGTTGTGGCCATGGTAGATAATGTGAAAGTTCC
>JARFYF010000002.1:42359000-42369949 GCA_030265395.1 Rhina ancylostomus
GCAGTGGAGGTACCTCATTAAATATATGTAAGACAGTTAGATAGAGTTTTGCATTGGAGGGGAATTAAGGGTTATGGGGAAAAGGCAGGTAGGTGGATCTGAGTCCAGGGCCAGATCAGCCGTGATCGTATTGAATGGTGGAGCAGGCTCGATGGGCCGGATGGCCTCCTCCTGCTCCTGTTTCTTATAGAGATTGAGGTTTAAAGGAGGGGAAGAGGTTTAAAGGGAGAGGGGAAAGATTTAAAAGGGACCTGAGGGGCAACTTCTTCACACAGATGGATATGTGGAACGAGCTGCCAGAGGAAGTGGTCGAGGTGAGTACATTTACAATGTTTAATGGACAGGTGCATGGATGGGAAAGATTCCGAGGGATATGGGCCAAACGCTGGCAAATGGGATTAGCTTAGGTGGATATCTTGGTCAACACGGACGAATTGGGCTGAAGGGCCGGCTTCCATGAGATATATAACTCCATGAAACTATGAGTGGCCTACTCCTGCTCCTAATCTGTATATGACCTCTCGATGAACTTTGATGGGGATCTTGCAAACACACCTACCCACAAGATGGATTAGACAAGGCCAGCATCTATCTTCTTTGTCTGGGCCAGTACCTCTGGGAGGAGATGGTCAGACACCTCTTTGTAGATTGTGGATTTGCTCAGAGGGTGTGGAGACGGATCCAAGGGTTTGTGTCCCGGTTCATCCCCAGCTGCTGAGTGACAGAGGATTCTCTGATCTATGGGCTGTTCTTGGGGACGCGCACTGAGACAGACATCAGTTGCTGCTGGAACATCAACAACTCGGTGAAGGATACCCCATGGTCTGCAGGAAACCTGTTGGTCTTCCAACACAGCGAGATATCCATAACGGAAAGCTGCCAACTGGCACATTTCAGGCTGTGGGATCCGTGCTGAGGGAAGCACTGAAGCTGGGTGCAGCCAACGCAAAGGCTCTGTGGGGAAGGTCCACTGTCTGGGCTCCTTCTGCTACTGCAGGGTCTGAGGGTCTGAGTCAGGTGGGGAAGCCCCCTCGAACAATGAAAGGGTGTATCACCCCAGGGGGCTACATGAGTGGCAATGGTGCTGTGGTTCATTTACAAGGTGTTAACGCTACCAAATGTATTGACCAAATGACACGAAGAATGAAAAGAGTTTTTGCACTGTTTTTCTTTGAGTTATATACATTTTGTTATAAATAAAGTTTATTTTTGAAATAAAAAACGTACCTCAGGGTACCTCAGGACTTTTAAAAACTTTAAAACTCTATTTATACAGCATGGTAACAGGCCCTTCCGGCCCAATGAGTCCGCACTGTCCAATCACACCCTTGTTAACTGCCTAACCCTGGGACGGCTTTGGAATGTGGGAGGAAACCGGAGCACCCGGAGAAAACCCACACAGTCACGGGGAGAGTGTGCGAGCTCCTTACAGACAGCGGTGGGAATTGAACCCCAATCGCTGGCGCTGTAATAGCGTTCTGCCAACCACTACACTACCAGTTTGTGGTGACTGATGAAGCTAATGTGGGACCCTCGGACTCTCCCACAGATGGGGCAGGTAGTGTATGATGGGACAGGTGGGTGCGTAGTCAGGAGGGAATGCACACCCAATGTGTGATCCCACCAGAGGGACTCGGGGTGCTGGATGCCCTTCCCTGATGCTTCTGATTGGTTCGGAGGGGCGCAAAGATTCCCAGGAGAGGATGATGGATCCTGGAAGCATTTTCCTTTCCCTTGGACCAGCATGGACTATGACAGAATCCAAATGTCCTGTGACAGGAGACTTGGGACAACTCCAAGGGTGGTGCTCCCCTCACTAACCAACAGCATAAATGTTCCCTTCTTGTCGTCCACAGGCGAGATGGAAGGTCAAAGAAACGACACAGCGGCTAAAACCTATGTCGTCAACCTGACCAAGACAAAACGTTTCTTTATACCTGGAGCTCCCTTCCGAATTCAGGTAGCTGCGAGGTTGTGTGGGTGGGCACAAGGTGGGGTGTGTATGTAGGGTAGGGGCGGGTGTTATGGTTAATCAGACCCATTGCAAAACATCAGTCCAACCCCCGTCATTGCAATGACTTCAAGTGAACTGAACATCACAGTTTTTAATCTGCATACCATGACATTGCTCATTTAGAACAACTGTATTGTGTACAGCACAATACAGGCCCTTCGGCCCACAATGTTGTGCCGACCTTTAAACCTCGCCTAAGACTATCTAAGCCCTTCCTCCCACATGTCCTCCATATTCTTATCTCGCAATCTTTTGAGATTGATCAATGTACCTGCCTCCACCACCGCCCCAGGCAGTGCATTCCATGCCCCAACCACTCTCTGGGTAAAAAAACCTCCCTCTGATATCTCCCTTCAACTTCCCACCCATTACTTTAAAGCTATGCCCTCTTGCATTGAGCATTGGTGCCCTGGGAAAGAGGCGCTAGCTGTCTACTCTATCTATTCCTATTAATATTTTGTACACCTCTATCGTGTCTCCTCTCATCCTCCCTCTCTCCAAAGAGTAAAGTTGAGGGTGGTCCAGGTAAGTATAGTAACTAAAGGGGACTTAGCTGGGGTGGTTTCCTTGTGCCAAACTAATTGGGCTAGGACATGATCAGGCAGCATCTAAGTAACACAGGCCTCGTAAATGCAATGAAGCCTAGGTTCAGAGTGCTGCAGGTAATATGGTCCATTATGCACTTATCATTACTATAGCTTTGCTGTGCACCAAACATTGGCACAAAACCAAAGCTGGAGATGTGGAGCAATGGTTTCACACTGCACTTGATAAAGTATGGATCTGAAGAAGCAGTGGCAATGTTAATATCCCTCTCTAAGTAGCAGCATGAACCTAGTCCAAAACCCTTTCAATATCAATTTCCCCGACAAGAAATCTATAGGTATAGAACTAATCTAGTTGCACACAATGTTTATTGAACCTCCTAAAAAGCTTAAATTCAGGGCAAGCCTCACATTGCAGCTGGAAAGTCTGACTTTTCACTCCATGTCGGTATGTCATCAAAACCTCTTCTCGCATGTTAGATCTTTGTTCTTTGAGGATCCTCATTCATTTACTGCACCTTGCTTGATAATTTTGTAAATGTTTTGCTGCTTAGTTGCCCTAATTTAATGCTTGTTATTTGAAGCTACACTACAGCCAGAAACTCAATTATTTTTTCCAAGAATATTACCCACGGTGTTGCTATAATGGGATGCCCTGCAATTATTAAAGATATCAAGTGCTTTTTAACTATCTAAAATTCTTACATATTAATGAAATCCAGCATTAATTGCTAACTCTAGCAATCTATTACATAATCTTGAAACCACTGTGTTTAAAAACTGTTATTAGCATTCTTTCTGTATTTAGAGTTTGCATAATTGAGAAGATAGGAATTGCTAGACAGTAGATTTGGGTCCAACCATCAAGTTCATCTTTGAACATCTTGGAAACTGCAGTGATAATGGAATTGTTGACTAATTATAGCATACTCAAGGACATTCTTAATTTTTTAAAAACAAGTGGTACAAGTAAAAAATAGTTGAGAAGTTCATTAAGATCGGGGAAGATTCATAGACTGAAGAATCAGTAATTGAGATAGAAGAGTAAATGTGACAGAATTAGGGAAGTTCTGGTGAAAGCCTTCCTTTAACTCAGTGGTTCTGAGGTTATGGGACCTGTTACTAGGGTTGGTAATTGTTGTTCAGACTATAATAATATGTAAGGATGTTACTTGGTTAACAAAGTAGGGAGATTTTATAATCTTGTGGCACTCTACAGCAAATGAAGGACTTTTCATTGTGTAGTCACCTGAAGTAATGCAGCAGCCACTCTGTACATTAACTAAAATGTATTGAAGGGCGTGGTAACATTATTACAGCATTCTAAAGTGAAAATTGTGCAAGAGCTTACACTCATCAAACTGGGTAGTAGATTTATTTTGACAGGCTTGATCCAGACAAGAATCAGATTACATTTACAACCTTATAAAAATTTTGTATGTTCACTTGCAAAACTTCCTTCAGGGTGAAAAGCAATTATTGTTTCAGACATCATTAGTTATCAGTTCAATGCTAAAAATAAACTATGCCTCACTTTATTGACATTGCAGCCAGTTAATACATGTGAGCTGGGTTTTAGTATAATATTTGCAAAAATAACTGTCTTATTACAGGGCGTTTCTTCTATTAAATAATACAGGAACACTTCCTTCATTGAGAACACATTAATTGTCTGATTACCTATCAAAATTAGAAATTTTGCATAGAAAAATCTCGTGTAAAAAACGGAAACAATGTAATGTTTGTTTGCAATGTATTGACTCATGGTTCAAATTGAATCCAGACATTTTTCTAAACTAGATTTGAATATTTATTAGTTATTGAGCTCTGAAAATAGTAAAGAATATCCTTGTGGGAGTTGCATTATAAATTCAGAGAAAACATGTAATTCTTAACATACATGAAAGAATGATAAGATGGGTTTTTAAAAGTTTCATTAGTAATGGCCAATTGAGGCATATTGTAACAAAAGGTAGTATGTTCCATGTAACTTGAGTGTAAAGAGATTAAAAAGTACATTACCGGGACAACAACATAAGAGTTATATTGAAGTAAATTCGATTTGAGACTATTTAAAGGAAGTCATTACACCCTTTTTCTCCCAATTTGTTCTGGAAAGCTAAAGTTCTATTTATGAACAGATCCTTTATTGCTGAAAATTCTCCATCGATGTTTAACTTGGAATGAAGACTGTGAGTGTCATGCTCTCGATTACAAACTTCTTTCCGAATTTAACCTGGAATAGCGTTATGTTTTAAAGTATTATTTACTAAGGTAATCAGATGAGTGACAGAAACATATTTAGCTACAATATGATTCTTAAAATTCACAGTGAATTGCAAACTTATAAAATAATTACTGACTAGATAAACCAATTGACCATTTTAGTTCATCCAATCAGGAAGTTCCTAGAATATTCCCATCACAGCATACAAATTGTTTTAAAATGATTTCAAGGATTTCTCATCCTACCAGGAGGACAGTGTCCACTGAATAGATCAAATGTTTGAGCATCAGTGTGTTACTGATGAGACAAAAGAAATAAGCATGGAAAAATATTAGCTGCAGGTTTAAGTCAGCATTGAGAGTTGTGCATGTTAAAGAAAGATTTGTGAACAGAATTTTTGATTGCAACCATATTGTCTATTCACCTAATGCTACATTTTCTTTAAATACTGTTTATATCTTTTGTTTACAGATCCTATGGAACTTGCTCACAATAATGGTCATGTGATCACCCCACCTCTGTCTCCTGCATTGGGCAACAGAGGAAGCGTAATCAATCAAGGACCTATGGCTGTAAGGTCCCAGAATGGCAGCTCAGCATTATCTGTCCATACGCATTGCCATTCATACCCAGATTCACTCTATCAGACTTTACCCCAGCCTGGTCAAAACTTCTATGGCACGAGCTCCAACTATCAAACCATGTTCAGAAATCAGACTCATGCCAGTGCTGCAGTCTACCAGCACAGAATGGATCCCAGCCGTTTCACTTCTTTCAATGAACAACCTGTTTCAAGAGACTACTTCAGAAGTAGCTGTGCCGTGTCACCCTATAACTCCAGACCTCCATCTAACTTTGGATCATCTTCGAATCCACAGGAAGCACACAATTTGCAGTTGCTGAATGCAGGCACTTTTAACTTCCTGGGAAATTCAGTTGCATGCCAAGGAGCATCATTTTCTTCCACTGGCTCAAATGGTAAATATCAACAGATCAAATCAAAACCATCAAATCAAATTCAAGGAAAGTCCTTTACCACCTTCTGCTGAGAATGGATTTGAACTCAAACATTTGAGCTATAAATCAAACCCTAAAGGATGAAGCTATTTGATAGTCCATTATCTCTAATCCTTTTCTTTAGATGAAAGAGAACGAGAGATTTCTTTTTCTATTCAACATATTTTTCACTTTGTTTCATATGGAAGAAACTTCGAAAGTTTCTCCTTGCTTTAAATTTGTTATTTTAATACCAAAACATAGTGAAGATCTTTATTTAAACGTGTCTGTCCAACACAAATTTTGCTCAGTAGTGGCCATGACTTTCTCAATTTAAGAAATGCAGTTCTGGTTGTAGTTAAGTTGACCTAGCCTGCCTGTTGTGGAACTCTTACCAATACTGGTCCAACTACTGGTAAAGTACAGGGAACATGGGTAAATCCATTGATAACCTGTTTGATAACTGATCCCATTTAGTGAATGATCCAGAGCTGGCTGAGCAGTAAATTTAGAGCTGCATCATTAAGAGCTGGTATGTTAAAATACAAAACGTGTAAAAAAAAAAGAAACAACAAGTGGTAGAAATACAATGCATGTATGTCAGGAGAAGACTCTTTGGTAACACTTTTTTTGTTAACTGGAGCTTTGGGAAGTAGAGTCTTATGCAAAATACAACCTGCATCCTCATCATCAGCATTTTGATATTAATGTGGGAAGATGCAATTATTAACTCATTTAATACTTATCTAAGAACATTAGAAATACACATCAGATAAATATGTTAACACAAAATGTGAAATCTAAACCACTGATGAGACCAATGTGTACATTCTAAGAGTGGGTCAGATTTAATTTTGACACAATGTATTTGAACTGAACTGTTTGTTTCACAGTTTAAAATCGTCATTTCTGAGAATTAGCTCATTTACCCAATCGGGCAGAAATTGAAAAAATTTGACTTGCAATTGGGGTCTTAATCTTCCCTCTTAGTGTATGAAGTCAGAAAATTAACCATCAAGTTTCAGGAGTGATGCAGGACTTTAAATCCAATAGCTTTTGGATAGAATGCAAAATGTCCATGTTATATGTATATGTGCTGATCAGTGACATGTTTAATGATCATTGGAGGGGCATACCCTTGCTGCACCTTGTCTCATTACTGGGAGTATATTGGATGGCAACCATACATTGCAGTGCTGTTTCTGGGAGCAAGTTTTTAAGAAGGCCTAAATGTCTATCAAAGATGTCCTTTAGGTATAGATCCCAGCATCCAGCCCCAACTGCTTCTAGGCGGCCAGAGTCGTATCATTTGTGGTGTAGTTTGAAGTACCCATTTATTAAGGAGAAAGAAACTGCCTAGAAAGATGTTTCTTGGCATTAAGGGATGCTTGCAGATGGCAGAGTAAAACATGGCACATGGTAGAAATCTGAAATCCAGCTTCTCCAAGACTTTGCTCTCAAGTTATTTTTTATTTCAAAATACTAGATCTGATGAAATGTCATTGACCTGAAAGCTTTGTTTCTCTCTCCAACCCTGGCTGTTGATCTGCTGACTGTTATAGAATATTCTGTTTTTACTTAGTGTTTCATTAGCTGGTGCTGCAATCCACTGCCAGTAGGACAAATTGCCTTTTAAGTAATTGTTGGCCCCACCTCTATCAGAAAATAACCTCTTCAGCTCATTTTGGATGAGAGCCACAGAGCAGATTGGATGGTGGCATGTTGGGTGAAACATGTCATCTTGCTGGTCTTAAAACCTTGCCACTGTAAAATGGCAAATAGTCCTGCTGCCATTTCAATTAAAACTTTCTGCACTGGAAAAGCTGCAGAATTTGACATAGCTCCCTATTGCTTTGAGTTCTGCCCTATCCTTTCTATGTCCAGATGTACCTTGAATATTATGGAGCCGATGTACATTCATTTTTGTTTTTAAATTTCAGGATACTATGGCAACAATAACTACACAGAATCTCACAGATTAGGGTCCATGATTGACCAACACGTATCTGTAATTAGCAGCGTTAGCAGCATTCGTTCAGTTGCTGGTTACAATGACATCCACGATCCACTCAACATTCTGGATGATGGTGGAAGGAAACATCCAGGAGGATTCTATGCAGATTCATCACCTTTAGTCTGCCGAACTCCCGCAGGTGAGTGGAAGAAATAAGGATTATACACCAAAGCATTTCCATTTTACTCTTCATTGTTAGAAACATAGAAAAACCTACAGCACAATTCAGGCCCTACGGCCCACAAAGCTGTGACGAACATGTCCCTAACCTAGAAATTACCAGACCTACCCATAGCCCTCTATTTTATTCAGCTCCGTGTACCTATCTAACAGCATCTTAAAAGACCCTATCGTATCCACCTCCACCACCGTTTCCAGCAGCCCATTCCACGCACTCACTACTCTCTGCGTAAAAAAACTTACCCCTGACATCTCCTCTATATCTACTCCCCAGCACCTTAAACCTGTGCCCTCTCATGGCCACCATTTCAGCCCTGGGGAAAAGCCTCTAACTATCTACCCGATCAATACCTCTCATCATCTTATACACCTCTATCAGGTCCCCCTCATCCTTTGTCTCTCCAAGGAGAAAAGGCCGAGTTCCCTCAACCTGCTTTCATAAGGCATGCTCTGCAGTCCGGGCAGCATCCTCGTAAATCTCCTCTGCACCCTCTGTATGGCTTCCACATCTTTCCTGTAGTGAGGCGACCAGAACTGAGCACAATACTGCAAGTGGGGTCTGACCAGGGACTTATACAGCTGCAATTTATAAAAATGTATGTGTAGATATTGGCAAATAAAACTGTAAACACAATAGGATTATTCCATTGGAAAGTTGAGTGCTGGCATACTACTGTGGTCAGTTGACATGCTTTACTTGCCCCCAGTCTAATTTCTCTTTGCTCCTTCTATGTACTTAGAAAAACACCCATTTTTAAAATCAAACAACCTGCTGGAGGAGCTCAGCAGTTCAAGCAGTATAGAGGGAAAAGAATTGTTGTCAATCAGCAGGGTTTCACAGTGCCTCTATGTGGCTGCAGTCTGGTTGCTCGAAGACAATTCCATTTTACTTTGAATCCATAGAGATGTCCTTGATTATCCACTTGAACCTCTCTCCTTTTTCATTCCAGTGCCATAGCCAATTGAAGGAGCAGTCTGACTAGGTCATGGGTGAGTGCACTGCCTAACAGTCTGTGGGGGAAGATGATGGTGTCCTTGTGAGGAGGGACAGCAACATCCTGAACATTCACAGCAGGTGACCTCTTGGGGACAGTGATAGGCAATGATGCAAGGATCTGCTGGTACTCAGACTGCTCCTCAAATGTTTCAATCTCCAGACCTGGAGATGACTCAACTAACAAGCTCCTAATCATAGTTTAGGCCTCGGCCCTGTTGTTGACCTTCTTGTCCCAATGTCTTTGCACAATGATGAGACGAGTATAGAGTGTACATCTCCTGCAAGAGAGAGACAAGTTTGTATGCGTCATATCTCTGCTCACATGTGATCTACTCAGATTGGCATCTCTCTGCTCTTGCAGGAGAACAATCCTCTGACCTGCAGCTTCTCTCCTCGATGAAGGAAAGCTAGCTGATTATATGCAGCATCAACTTTCTTTTGTAATTTTGTTGTGGAAGCATCCCAATCACAATCCTCATATGAGTCCTCTGAAGGAGTATGAATGCATGACTGCCCCTCCAGGCAGTCCCTGCTCTGGGATCTCTGAACTCGTGCCAGACTGCACATTCCTGGTGCATCGCCCTGTGACACCCATCCCTCTAGCCTTGTGGTGCTGTGAGGTGTCAGGCCAAAATGAATCATTGGGCTATTCATCACTATCATCATCCCTCTCTCTTCCCCTTCCAATGTCACTCCTTCTGCACCACCTCTTCCTTTTCAGGGGAAGGGAAATCACTTGAATTTCCCCAATACACTGCAACAATGATAAAGAACTTGTAAGCTGCAGCCAAACACATTTACAGCAAAGTAGGTGCACGCATAGTAATGCAGATGTCTCCTGAACATCAAATCCAAAGGGACGTGGTCATCACAATGAAAATTTTTGGTGATGATTGTGCATCACATTTGCCCCTAAGAATGTTTGCTTGGTGGCCTTCTATCTGTGAGGTACAGGGTGGTCTCCCTGAAATGGGTATGGTCCACTCCCATGTGGGTTCTTTCTTCACTTTCCTCACAGTCGTTGCTTAACCAGATAGATGATGGACACTGACTTCCTCACTCAATATTGTTCCTTAGGAGTCTTGGCTAGGTAGGGTGGGAATGCAGTGGGACGACAGGTCAGAATGAAAGAGCTGTATTTCATTTGTCAGAGTCCCCCTTGATATATCATGTGACATCATGGAACGCCTTCCAGCATTGCTGTTCTTACTGCTGAGAAGATAAATTTAGCTACCTCTTGTCTTGCTCTTCTGATAATGGTCCGAGTGGATTTCCTAGCTCTGTAGTGATAGCACTTCCCTCCTCATTTCTACCACATATTTATCAGGACTTGAAGTCCCTTTGTTTTCTCTCTCTCTCTCTTTCTCTGTAGTGGTCTCTCTGTCCACTGTGGCAGTCTGTAGGTGCCAGTAGTGTCCTTCTGCCATTGGGAGACATAACATATGGATGATAGTTGCAACAGAGTAGAATAATGAAAGCATTAAACAATTACATTGCTCGCCATAGATAGGAAGATGACAATTATTCTCTTCTAAGCACAAGATACCATGACTCTTGCACCAAATTTCTTTATCTCCTGCCCTGAATGCCATCTTTGTAGCACAGACATCTTCTTGCAGGATGGCAGCACAATCCAGCCTCCACAGTTGCAGTTAGTGTTGCTCCCACTAGGAGTCATAGATGAGTGTTTGGTAAAAAACTCATAACAGGGCCTCTTCTTTTGCCTGGTTAACTAGTACTGGGTTGTGTACGTTCCTTCTGGAGAAATACTGTTACTCAGTTGAACCTGGCTTGTATGTCTAACTTCCAGCTCTTTGTTAAAATAGAAAAATTCCAGTAGCTGCTGAAGCTGTGATGGGGTGGAAGTTCCATCCACAGCTTTGTCTCTGCCATGGAAGCTATAGGTCCTTCAGGTTGAAGACTGTAGGTTTTTCAAAGTGCATTATTAGGCTCTGATCTGCTCCAGATCTCCATGT
>JARFYF010000002.1:42540424-42551177 GCA_030265395.1 Rhina ancylostomus
AAGAGGCTGCAGAGGGTTGTAGACTCAGCCAGCTCCATCATGGGCACAACCCTCCCCACCATCGAGGACATCTTCAAAAGGCAGTTCCTGAAGAAGGCAGCATCCATCGTTAAGGACCTTGACCATCCGGGACATGCCCTCTTCTCATTATGACCATCAGGGAGGAAGTACAGGAGCCTAAAAACCCACACTCAATGTTTCAGGAACATCCTCTTCCCCTCCGCCATCAGGTTTCTGAATGATTCACGAACCCATGAACACTACCTCATTATTCCTTTATTTTGCACTATTTATTTTTGTAATTGTATGTCTTTGCACTGTCCTGCTGCCACAAAACAACAAATTCCATGACATATGCCAGTGATAATAAATATGATTCTGAAAGAATCCAGCCAAATTAAGGGATAAGTGCAGAAGGATATGCAGCCTAATAATCGCACTCCCCTTCTTTTGATGTGCTAAACACGTGCTGCATACGACGCTAACACCATTGTGACAAGCCAAAAAAATCCCCCAAATTGGCAAAAACAGGTGAAATTTAGCACCATGGCATTTTGCACACTGATTTATGTGATTAAAATGGTACCTCTGTGGTTCCTGAACCTGCAAGCTGAGTTCACAGCTGTCGCATCATTGCCATTTTCTCTGTTAGAAAGCAAGTTAACACTTAATGAACTCTCCCAAGAGCAGCCTTATACAGTAACAAAAAAATCCTCAGGAGGAAGGATATGGCACTCTCTATTTTATATGATGACCTAGCATACCCACTTAACCTTGCTTATCAGTTCCATGAGTGGTCCCAAACTACCACAAGATGCAGGCTGATCAAGAGGCCAGTATTTGCTTGCACACAGCTCGCAATGTCCCTGAGTATCCCAATTCCTGCCGCAGGTGGAGGAAATTTGTGCTGTATGACTTATGATTTTACTAGATGCTCAAATGATGTTAAGACAAACATAAAATGTAAATCATGCATGAAAATTAGGTTCAAAGAGTCATAGAGTCATGCAGCACGAAAACAGGCCCTTCAGCCCAACTTGTCCAGGTCGACCAAGGTATCTTCCTGAGTGAGTTTCATTTGCCTGTATTCGGTCCGTATCCCTTTAAATCTTTCCCATCCATGCATCTGTCTAAATGTCTTTTAAATGTTGTAATTGTAATCACCTCTACCACGTCCTCTGGCAGCTCATTCCATACACCCACCACCCTCTGTGTGGAAAAAGTTGCCTCTTAGGTCTGCTTTAAATCTTTCCCCTCTCACCTTATGCCCTCTAGTTTTAGACTCCCCTACCCTGGGAAAATGACTTTGACCATCCATCTTACCTATTCCCCTCATGATTTTATAAGTCTCTATAAAATTACTCCTCAGCATCCTTCGCTCCAGGGAAAACAGTCCAAGCATATCCAGTCTCTCATAACCCAAGGCCCCCCAATCCTGGCAACATCCCTGTGAATCTTTTCTGCACCCCTCCAGCATAATCACACCGTTCATACAGAATGGTGACCAGAACTGTACATGATATTCCAGGTGTGATCTCACCAATGTCTTGTACAGTTGTTAAATGACATCCCAACTCTTGTATTCAGTGTCCCATCTAATGAAGGCAAGCATGCCATATACCACCCTGTCTACTTGTTTTATTGCTTTCAAGGAGCCATGTACTTGTACTCTGAGGTCTCTCTGTTCCACAACACTGCCCAGGGCCCTGTCATTTACTGTGTATGTCCTGTCTTGGTTTAAATTCCTGGGCTAATTTCCCCCTGTTCATGAATAGCCCCGCAAATGAGTCCAGACACAATCTAATGAGTGCAAAATTATTTTTATGTACTGTGCTACAAGAAAAATGCTTACATCAGCCCAATTTCTAGTCATAAATATTATTCTTATTTACAAACTAACTATTATGAAACATGAAGAGTTGACATTTAATTATATGCAGAATTGTTTTATCACACAGCTCAACAGTCTGTGATGTTACACTGTAAACACTAAATGTAGCAAATGAAATGTTTATTCATTTGTTAATAGTATATGTCCTTGCAGTATTTTTTGTCATTTTTATAGCTGATTGTACTTCATCGTTTATGCCAAAAATGTAAATTAAACTGAAAACCACACTTTGTTGCTGAAAAGAATTTTTAAAAATGCTATAAATAAATGAGCTACATTACATAATATCACAAAGAATGAAGGAAATCTATCTTTGTGTGAGTACAGCTTTTTTCTCATAACAGGTAAGGAATTCAGTTTAGAAGTAAAATATATCAAGAATGCTAAGAAAAATCCTGCACAAAAAAATCAAATATCATAAGGGTTTTCTATCAAGCAATAACATAATAATATTTTCTGGCAGTTGAAGAAAATCTGAGCACTGGGAAAACATGATCTTATGAGATTTTAGTGTGTTTGAGTTTGCCTTAATTACATCATGTTTAATGACAGAGTTCTGGTTAATGTTGTTCTTTTTAATTATAAAGTCTAATTAAATGTCAGAGGAATCAAACTAAGGTTCTGATTATTTCAAAATAAAATATTAATTACAATTAGCAATAAATCTTTGTAACTGTCTTGTCACCTTTTGTTGTCTTTTTTGCAAGGTGTAAACATTGCTGAAACTAACAATATGCATTCCAACATTGTGATTCCATTTTCCCATTGCTTGTTGTACCCTTTGTTTCCAAGTATGGTCACTGGATAGCCAGCTTTTGCTCAGAGCCTGTATGGAAATTGATGTTCGACAGAGAAGGGCAAAAGAGACGAGACAGCTGGCTCTGTCACCACCAAAAGGCCAGTGCAATGAAAGAACTTCACTGTACTGATACCACCCTCTCCCTTACACTAGTTTCTCTATTAATCTAATTTCTCTGTCAACAGCTGCCCTTATTTTCACATTCTTTTTGATAAAGAATTATGGATTCTATTATAATTTTAATTCCATTTTCAAATGCTGTCAATGACCATAAATTGGACAATTAATTCTAATGATAGTTAGTGATTGCAGTCACAGACAAATACTATGAGTTTTTTTTAAATGACTAAATGTATCACTACGTCCAATTCTGAGGTCTAAGTGTATTATTGAAAACTTAAAGTTACTTTTTTAGGTTATTAAGTTATTCTTCACCATCTATAACATATTATATTATAGTTTTATAATACTATATTATTAGCTTTTATGCCATGGTGCTGAATTTATTTAAAACTCTGAAATAATTGTCCTATTTAGCTTGGTTAGTAAATAAGGAAGTAATTTTGGAAAGTACATAGCACCAGACGTGCCATTTGATCCATCAAATCCATCACTTCTTTTATCGTCTACTATCCACACTACCAAAGACTCCATTTAATCTCATGAAGGAAATATTCCCACGACTTGTCTTCCAAGATGCAAAGCTGGTCGAATGTTCCAAGATTTTTTTTATCCATCCTCACATTTTCACAATTTAACTCTGGGCATTTGTTTCCACAGGTGACACTTCTGTAGTCCTAACAGCACATGAGCCATTCTATTTCATTGGATATATGATCATGTCATTCTATATTTATCCAGATTACTACACCACAAATGAGAAGGAACATATGTCCCATCTTAGCTCATCCATCTAAAAAAAAGTCTTCTCCACATTACAGCATGTAGCTGTTTTTTTCCCCTTTGACATCCCCACCTGATAGTTTCTTCCATGTTTAATTGATTCTTGTGTGAAAAATAACTTCCTCCGAAAATGTTGAATCTGCACCTATTTGTTCTACTTACGTGACCTTGAGTCCAGTTCTGGCTCACTCATTCTAAACCATTCAATAACTTATAAACTTCAATAAGGCCATTTTCAATAGCATCCTTTCAAAATTCCACACATTTCCAGCTTTACTTCAAAATTCAGTTTCTCAACATGGGCAATCTTTGTTGGGTCTCTTCTCTGTGATGGTTTGTGTTTAATGCCCAAAACTGGACATGGTATCAAAATGTAATCTAGCCCAATCTTTCATATGACAAGCTCTAATACTCTGATTTCTTATATTCTCTACATAACACTTATACTCTGCTGATTTAACATATATAATTCAGTATCCTCTGTATTTTATTGACTACTATTTCACAATGTCTTGAAGAGTTAAATGCAATATTTGTTAATGTATTTGCAGCCTGTAAGTTAGTTTGATCCTGCACAGATCCTCCTTTTTACCAGCAATATGCAGCCTTTATACTTGCCTGTTTTGAATTTCATCTTTCATTGTTCATATATGTGTTGTATCAAACCTTTTTGTTTGCCTTTCCTGACCATGGCATCTTGTAGCAGGGGACTGTGCAGTGTAGGAATTTGGAGGGATTCTATTGTTGCAAAGAAATCAGTAATAAGAGGTGAAGATCTTTGTAGCCAGGGTCAAGAGTAATTACCTTAACTTGTAGCCAGGATCAAGCCAAACTAGTATCGAATGAAGGGAGAGTTCAGATTGGATTGGAAAAGTAATGGTGGGTGGAAATGAGAAGGAGATAAACGGTAGGATATTTGTCATGAGAAAGAACATAGGAAAGACTATACAATAAATCCCTCTTGAAGAAGGTCAGGATCTGGGAACAAAACTTAAAAGGATATTAAGCACAAAAAGATAAATGGGTTATGAGGTAAGAACATGACTAAACAAATAGTCATGTTCTCACCCCATAATTTCCCCATAATCTTGAGAAAAGATTTCCATTTCAGGCAACGGCTGACACGGTGGTTCTGCTGTCTCACTGCCCCAACAACCTGGGTTCAATCCTGACACAGGGCGTTGTCTTTATGAAGTTTGTGTGTTCTCCTTGTGCCCACATGAGCTTCCCTATAGTGTTTTGATTTCTTCCCACATCCCAAATACATGCTGGCAGATTAATTGGCACCAATAAATCACCCCTAGTGTAGGTGGGTGGCAGAAAAATCAGGGTAATTGATGGGTATGTGAGAGGCAGAGGTTACTGGGAGATAAATGGGGGAATGAAACTGATAGCATTGCTCTGAGAGCTGGCATTGACTTGATGGGCTTAATGGCCTTTCTGCTATGCCATAAGAAAATCTGAGAACTCTTGACACCAGTACATATGGAGAAATATCATCAAGACAAGCTCCACTAACACCAGACTGAGATCAGATTCATGGCAGAAAAGATAAATAGTGCAATATCAAGAATTTCAACGTGGCAGAGAGAGCTGAGAAGAAAACACTGGGCTAATAATAGTTCTAATATAAATGAAAAAGAAATGCACAGAGCAATAATCAGAAATCATGCATTGGCAATCTTACAGAAAAGAAAAACTCAAAAGGAGTAATTAAACCGCAAGGGAATAATAAAAGATTTATTAGTTATTAGGACAGGACCATGGATTATGGTGAGTTGTCCCAGTAAACATTCTTCATACAAGCACAGACAATAAAAGCAACAAAGATAATGAACTACAGGTGCAACTTAAAGGGTACAATTTCGAAGCTATTAGTAAAACAACAGTCAAGAGTTAAACATAACAGGTCATAAACTTTACAGGAAAGAGAGTGTAAATGATAAAGAGGAAGAAGACCACTTAAGCATAAGATCACTTCCAGGATGATAGAGGATATAACAAGAGGTAAGCAGCCACTGGAGACTTTATGCACAGAGTTAAAAATTCAGAAAGGATTTATGACTATATTGAGTCATTTATAGTTTATAGCAGCTTGTAATGATAGCTGCTGTGAAGTGATAGAATGTATAAATGCAGGGATTAGATGAGCATGTAGTGAAGGCAGAATGGTTTAAATGGGAAACTTTAAACTTCATCTCGCTTGAGCTAAACAGAGGATCTCATGTCAGAATGTTTGTGAATTCCTTCATTTTACTGGAGAAAAGTTTTCTATCAACATGAGGCAGAACAGATCAGAATTAGAGGAATGCCAGATTTAGTTAATAGCCTTGTGATGCATTAATGCTTATTTAACAATGCTTATAATATGTTTGAGTTTAATGCAATGTATGAAATGAAAAAAATGCAGAACATTACAATTAAGGTTCTAGACTTGGGTAAGGGGGACTTCCATAGAATGTGACAAAGTCTTTCCACAAAATAGAGCAAATGTTAAATGGATAAAATGATAATAGATCAGTGAGGGATGTTAAAAAAATGTGATACAAAACCATTTTCCATTCCTCTAAGCAGAAGTTCTAACCAGCTATATAAAAACACTGTGGACACCAAAAATATAAGGAACAGCATACAAATAAAATTAAAAAAGGCAAAAAGTTATCAAGATTCTTCTAACAGGTAGAAATGTAGTGAAGAATAAAAGATAACAAAATAGATAGAATAATAAACTGGGAAAATGACAAGAAATATGCAGTTAATACTTTTTTTGCCATCATATTAGGCAAAAGTGAGTAGTCAGGAGTGATAGACACCCTTTGAAAATTCCTAGTTATATTCCAAATGAAAATAAAGAAATGATGGATATTTTGAAGAATTATTTTGCATCAGATTTTACAGTTTTACATCTTAATTATCCTAAGAACACAATTATTAAATCATGTCAGGCGATCGTGAAAATTAACAAAATAACAAAACTTAATAGGATAAAGCAAATCCCAGAATCAAATGTTTTCCATCCCAGGATTTTAAAGGAAGGAGTCATCGCAAATCAAGAAAACTTCCAAGGTTCTCTTGATTTTCCAAAGATCAACAGTTCTGGAAAATTGTACCATTTTACCTTTTAAAAGGAAAACCAAGGAATTATAAACAATCAAACATCTGCAGTCAGAAAATTATTAGAGCATCTATCAATGTTGAAGTCATTGAACACCATAAAAATTTTCAGCTAATGAGAAACATCTAGGGGTGTGTCCTGCCTTACAAAGCTGATTGAATTCTTTGAAGAGTTGATCAAAGCAGTTGACAGGGAATGCCCATGGAATTTATAGTCATCAACTCATACTGGAAAGAAATGGGCCCTTGGACCCACCATGTATCTGTTCACACTAATCCTATACTAATCCCATTTTACTTTCCCCAAACTCCCATCAACTATCCCCAGATTCTACCACTCACCTACACACTAGGGACAATTTACACTGACCAATTAACCTAATGATCTGCACTGGGAGGAAACCTGAACACCCAAAGGAAACCCACGATCACAGGGAGAATGTATAAACTCCACACAAACAGCACCCAAGATCAGCGTTGAAACCAGGTTATTGGAGCTGTGGGGCAGTGGCTCTATCTGCTCTGCCACTGTGCCACCAAAAGTCGTTCGTAAGGACTTAACAAAATTTTTAAAGCCTGCATTATAGACTACTGGTTGATGTTGAAACTCAGGAAATTAAATTGAAATTATCAACCTGCTGAGGAAAAGGAGACAAAAATAGGAAAAACAGAAAGATACTTAAATTTATAGAATGTGATGATTAGTGTCCAGCAAGAATCTGTATTGTGATGTACAAACAACTTGGGAAAGGAGACCTCATATACAAGTTTGCCAATGTCACAATGATTGGTGGCAAGACAGGCAGTGTCACATGAATCTTTAAATTACAAAAACAACAGATTAAGCAAATGGTAAAAGACCATGCCAAGTGAAAGTTCGTATACACATGCACGAGGTCATTCACTTTGGACCCAACATAAATGTGACAGTCCACTTTCAATAAAAAGTACTGCAAATGTTAAAAACCTAAAATAAAATAGAAAATTCCAGTAAGTCAAGAACCCAAGCAGTTAAAAGTCTCTCTCTACTGATGCAACCTGATCTACTGAATATTTCGAGTATTTTCCACTTGTATTTTAGAAAAAGTGGAAGTTCAAAGAGATTCAGGAGTCTTTTGCATGTATCAATAAAATGCCATGGACAAGTGAAAAAGCCTGATGGATTCTGCTCTTTATATCTAAATGAATAGAATTAAGAGAGTAGAATTTATGTTACAGCAACACAAAGCACAGGCTAGAATGCTGTAGGCAGTTCTGGGTACCAAAGCTTGGAGAAGATATTGACTTTGAAGGGAGTGCAGCACAGAATAATACCTCGACTGCTAGGATGAAACAGTGACAGATCCAAGGATACAATGGCTAAATACAATAAATGCTGCAAATCTGAACTGAAATAAAAACAAAAAAATTTGGAAATAGTGAGCAGACTTTAAAGCATCCATACAGGAGGAAACGATGTTAACTTTTCATAGTGAAGACCTCTCATGAGATGTAGTTAGGAAGAGGTAATTGACCTTAAATACTAACTTCTTTTCTCTTACCTGGAGATATTCCCTGGCCTGCTGTATATTTCCACTCTCACGTTTTCTGTTAATAGAACATAGAACAATATAGCACAGTCCGGGCCCTTCAGCCCACAATGTTGTGCTGACCTATTTAAACACCTACTCCTTGATCAATCTAATCCTTCCCTCCTACCTGCCCATTTCATCCGTGTGCCTATCTAAGAGCCTTTTAAATTTCCCTTTTGTGTCAGCCCCTACCACCTCCCCCGGCAGTGCGTTCCAGGCACCCACCACTCTCTGTGTAAAAATCCTACCTCTGGCATTTCCCCTAAACCTTCCTCCTCTGACCTTAAGTTGATGTCCTCTGGTATTGGCCATTACTGCCCTGGGGAAAAGGTGCTGGCTGTCCACTCTATCTATGCCCCTCATAGTCTTATATAACTATCAAGTTGCCTCTCATCCTCCGTCACTCCAAAGAGAAAAGGCCTAGCTCGCTCAACCTTTCCTCTAATCCAGGCGACATCTTGGTAAATCTCCTCTGCACCCTCTCTAAAGCTTCCACATCCTTTCTCTAATGAGGTGACCAGAAGGTGAACACAATTCTCTAAGTGTGGTCTAACCAAGATCCCTCTGTTTATCCACACTGCTAAGAATCCTGTCATTACCTTGTACTCTGTCTCCAAATTCGTTCTTCCAAAGTGTATCACTTCACACTTATCTGGATTGAACTCCATCTGCCACTTCTCCACCCAACTCTGCATCTTGTCTATATCCCGTTGTAACCTACAACAAGCTTCTACACTATCCACAGCCCCTCCAACCTTAGTGTCAACGTACTAATCAACTCTGCTATTTCCTCATCCAAGTCATTGATAAAAATCGCAAGGACAGAGGTCCCAGAACAGATTCCTGTGGAACACCACTAGCCACTGACCTCCAGGCAGAATACTCTCCATCTACTATCACCTCTGTGGTCAAGCCAATTCAGAATCCATGCAGCCAAGTTTCCATGGATTCCATGCCTCGTGACCTTCTGGATGAGTCTACCATGGAGAACCTTGTCAAACACCTTAAACTAAATTCTATATACACCACATCCGGTGCTCTACCTTCATCAATTTGCTTTGTCACCTCCTTGAAAAACTCACTTAGGCTCATGAGGCATGACCTGTCCCTCACAAAGCTATGCTGACTATCCCTAATAAGATTATTCTTCCCCAAATGCTCATAAACCTTGCCCCTAAGAATCCTCTCCAATAGCTTGCCCACCACTGACATAAAACTCACTGGTCTATAATTCCTGGGATTATCCCTATTACCTTTTTTGAACAATGGAACAACATTAGCCATCCTACAATCCTCTAGTACCACTCCTGTGGCCAGGGAGGATGCAAAGATCATTGTCAATGTCCCAGCAATTTCTTCCCTTGCTTCCGAGAGTAACCTGGGGTCTATCATGTCCAGCCCCGGGGACTTACCTATCCTAATGTTTTTCAGAAGCTCCAAAACTATCTCTGTCTTAACCTCAACATGTTCATGCACATTAGCCTGTTCTACCCTGACCTCACATTCATCAAAGTCCCTCTCCCTGGTGAACACTGAAGCAAATTATTCATTAAGGACCTCCCCTACCTCCTCCCCCTCCAGGCACAGGTTTCCCCCTTTACCCCTGAGCGGACCTACCCTCACTCTAGTCACCCTCCTATTCTTCATATATGTGTAGAACACCTTGGGGTTTTCCTTAGTTCTACTCACCAAGGCCTTCTCATGTCCCCTTCCAGCTCTCCTACGTCCCTTCTTAAGCTCTTTCCTGGCTACCTTATAATTCCCATGAGCCCTGCCTGATTTTTGCTTCCTAAACCTTAAGTATGCTTTCTTCTTCCTCTTGACTAAATATTTCACCTCTCTTGTCAACCATGTTTCCTTTATCCTACCATCCTTTCCCTGTCTCAGTAGGGCACACCTATGCAGAACCCCACACAAGTGTTCCCTAAACAGCCTCCACATTTCTTCAGCGTATTTCCCCGAAAACATCTTTTCCCAATTTATGCTCCCAAGTTCCTTCCTAACACCATCATAATTTGCCCTCCTCCTGCTCCGATCCATGTCCATGACAATGCTAAAGGTCAGGGAGTTGAGGTCACCATCTCTGAAATGTTCGCCCACCGAGAGGTCTGTCACCTGGCCAGGCTCATTGCCTTGTGCTAGATCGAGTATGGCCTCTCCTCTAGTCGGCCTGTCCACATACTGTGTCAGGAATCCCTTCTGGACACACAAAACTAAATCTAAACTAACTAAATCTGCCACATCTAAACCTTTTACACTAAGGAAGTGCCAATCACTATTAGGGTAGTTGAAATCTCCAATGTCAACAATCCTGTTATTTCTGCACCTTTCCAAAATTTGTCTACTTATCTGCTGCTCAGTGTTCCGGTGGCTATTGGGGGGGGGGGGGGGCTACAGAATACCACCAATGGAGTGATTGCTCCCTTCCTGTTTCTGACTTCCACCCACACAGACACAGTGGATGATCCCACCCCG
>JARFYF010000002.1:42633179-42645394 GCA_030265395.1 Rhina ancylostomus
TACCGCCCCCCCCCCCCCCAGAGACTGACAAGAAATGGCCAGGTACTCAACTCAAATGCTACCGACCTTGGGATCGGACTTGAGCAAAATATTAGATGGATGCTTCTGTCCAAAAAATTTAGAGCCTATTCTGTTTTACAAATGGAACAAAATTAAAAACTTACCATGTTACAGTCTTTACATTTGACTGACATGACATCAGGACTTGGTTAACCTAAGTCAGTTAAACTATATACTCTATAACTTGTAGGTATTGTGCCTACGGCAATCAAAGGAATCACAGAAACACAGCTGTTTGTTGAGATTTTTTTTCTTCGACCTCTATGAAGTTCAGTATTCAACTCATGACAATAAATCTTCCTCCTGCCCAAGAGGGAAACCTGAGAAATGAATTTAAACATCACAGCTGGGTGTAGTAACTGTGTACTCCACCACAAACTGATCCTCTAGTTACGTGGTGCTACGCAGGGAAACAATACTAAACCTGCCTGGATCATTTGGCCAAATAAGTGGAGGTTATGCGGAACCTCACATGTGAATCCTTTAAATTGGATAAGTTATGCAGGAAAATTGCATCCAAGAAAATCAATTGATCTTTGACAAAATTATAGTGAACCAACTCTTTATTGCACTCTGTTGAAAGGAAGAGTAACCTAAGCATCATTAACTTAAATAAGATCATTCTATAAGAATCAGTGAATCTCGAGTTAGCTTCCTGGGATTATTTCATATTGATAATAATTCAAAAACTGACAAAAGTTAATTTGGGTTTTTTGAACTCCATGGCACCAGTATTCAGAACCATATGGACAGCAGTATCCAGGACCACAAGACAAATCATGCTGAACTTAACCATCCCATCAGCAACTCAACCTAAATAATAAAACTTCAGTTGTAAAGATTTAACAAAAGCATCTAAAGGTTGAATATGCTTTGTTGATTGGGATCGTCCCCCAGTAATAAATTCGTTTTGAAAAGCTATGAGAAACACAGCTGCGATTTCATTCGGCTCTGAACGAATCACCTCTCTCACAGCACCTTCCTGATGATGCTGCTACATTCTCCACCTCTTAATTCTACCTCTCTCTGTTATTCCATTATTGTCACTTCAGCCTTTCTTTTTTGCACCACTTCAGATTGCACTACTTTCTTTGCACATTCTGTTGTACTTTGCACTATTCTGTTGTTTTGCGCTTATTATTGTTGTGGTGGCCCGCGCATGCGGGACTCGAACTGCCATCAGGGAGCCATGGGCGCACACGCAGAAGCACATTTTGAACTACCCTTTCGGGGTGGACCTTCCAGGAACGTCCTGACATCACTTCCGCCCTGGGGGTTAGCGAAGGCGCTTGCACGGTGAGCTTGGCGTGCTTTTGTTAGTCTTAGTAAAGCTTCTTGAAGTCAGCACTCTGCCTCCGCGTCGTTCTTCCATAGTGCGTCACGTTCGGCTACATTGTATTTATTGTTGTATTTCATATTACCAAGGATACTGTTTACTCTGTGAGCTTTGCTCGAGCCAAGGAATTTCATTGCACCTCGGTGTATATGACAATAAGCTAATCTGAATCTGAATCTGAAACTGAATAAACAACAAGAACTCTCTTCATGCCTAAGTCTTGCTGTGTAGTTCTGCACACCTGGTTCGAAAATGAATAGCATATTGTTATATTGATATCCTCGCCTTTTGCTTGACCATTTGCAGGAATCAGAGATGCAAATTTCTGAGCTGAATCTTGCTGGAATTAGGTATTTCTTGTCCATTTGTCGGATATTTTCCTGAACATTGGGTCTCAGAATTCTTTGTGCTGTAAGTTGCTGGAATTGTAAGTTAATAAAGGTGGAATGAGACCAACAGTCAATCTCCCTAAACAACAAAATTTATGTAGTAATAAAATTATGTAGTAATGAAAGAGAGGGAGAGTGAAATAGAAACAAACTATGTATAGAAAAAGAAATAAAGAAGATGGAGGAATTAATAGATTAAAAGAGAGAAGCTCCAGGCTTTCTAAAATAATGGGCTCAATAAGTTGAGGAGCCCTGCTTCTTTCCATACTCCCATAGCCGGTCATTTTCCAATGGAGGTTACTGAGGAGACAGTACTGAGGTGCAGCTTTGTATCCACCTCCACTTGACATGTTACTTTTCAAAGCACATTTCAACATGGAATTATTAACAAAATTCTGTCATAGCTTGGGATATAACAGAAAGAAATATGTCCAGAAATTTTAAGTTATATTAAAAACATTGGTATTAGGAATGTACAGGACGTGAAGGAGGAAGGAATCAGATTCTCCCCAAGCTAAAATAAAACCATCCTGTTTCTGGTTTTCCTCTCTCCTGATTCATTCCTTTTCATTCTATTACTTAAGAACAAAATCATAGTATCAGCTCTTTCCTTTTGCCTGGCCTCTTACTGAGGCTGAAGCAGATCGTTTGCAACCTTGTTATCCTACCAGACCCAAATTATCTGTATCAATATGACAGTCAACTTCTACCTCTACCTACATTGACTGGTTCTTTCAGCACTGCATTTCATATGCTGCTAAAGCTACCTCCATCCGAGCCCTCAGTACCAGTTCCAGTGCCCATCACCCGTCCAGTTCCAATGCCAGTCACCCAGTTTGCAACCAACTTCGTCCAGTCATCAGCTGCCTCTCTTCTAGCTTACACTGTTCCTGTTTGTGCATATTACTGTGCATTACTTCAATCTTAAAATGTTTATTCTTTTTCAACCCCCTCCCCATGAACTTGTGGCAGCCAGCTCTCCTCCCATTCCTCTGGGAAAGCAATAGGAAAGGTTTGAGATGGCATACACTGAATTCCATAAACAACAGCTCTACCATTGAAATGCATGTCAGAAAGGTGTACGGAAACCTTAACCACCCAGGAGAAACACTCTGATAACAATCAATGGCTCTGGATTCCTACTAGGGTTGTCCTAATCTCTTGACATAAATTTCTTGGTGAAAAAGATAATGGATGGGATTAACACATACACTATTTTTCTGTGGATTTGCTAATCTCCCAGTCTAATTACAATGGGAAATATATCCATAGAAATTCATGGAAAATAAACATATCACTAATAGGAAAACAAACTGATTGCATTTTATGTCCAAAAAGCTAATTACAATGGCAAAGTAGAGAGAAACCCAATAAATAATGGGCATCTATGATAATTGAGGTCTGACAGAGGACAATGTTAATTTAATGTCATTGCCCATTTAAACAGGAAAGATTATGTAAGTAGGCTGTTCAGGTACACAAATAAACACCTGTCCATATGAGCCCAGAGGATTGGAAAGATAGTGTAATCTGGTTTTATTGCCATATCAGTCTTTACCTTCTCTGCAATTATCTTGCTTTGAACAGATAACTTCAAGAAAATCTATAATTCAGGTCTATGTTCCTGGCTTGGAATAAGACAAGCAAACAAAACAATGCAAGGAGATGAGTTTGACTTGCCATTCTGTGTTGGAGTTTGGCTGCACAATTTCTTGAAGGAGACTGTATAAGCAAGGCAACAACCTGTTGACCCAAGGCATGCAGGGTGTTGGCCTCATTCATTGGAAGTTAAGCACTCAAGGACATATAGAAACTGGCACATTGGCAGGTCCAGGAAGATGCTGATTGGGGCTCAATCTCCAAGCATGGTATTTTTCACTTCATGTTCAAACCCATGACTGGACACTCAAAAGCTATTTAATCATTCATTTTAAACACTCCTGTTGTAAATTAAAAGAAACATTGGAAAATGTTCCTCAGAACAATATCTCTTGCAGTCATTCTCTGGCAACTCCCCTCAGTTACAAAGGGATCATGAATGTCCTGGCAAGGTCAATCATTGTGTTTAAAATATATTCTCCTTCCCAGTGAGAACTGTTCATCCTTTTAAGATTGTTTCAGTCAATAAGTCACTGCAATTTAAGGACAGATCCAGAGAAACAGCAAAACTCAGTTTGCTTGAACTGATCTGGTCTCATTGATAAACCCCTCTCTCACAATTACCTCATACAGATTGTATTCTTACCTCTCTTAAGAACCAGTAAAATGCAAGTAACCATAGATTTTTCACTGACAATGTGAAAATATTTAAGCAAGGTACAAAAACCCCAACAACACCAGCCTTTCTCAAGAAAAGAGAAAAGTATCCATGATAGATAAGAGTGCAAGTTCCTATGATCGCCAAGCCGGTCTTGAGCCAACAACTTTCTAGTTCAGAGATGAGGATAGCACTAGCAAAACAGACACTTCAACAAAGATTGAGTAAGATGATACCTGAAGCAATGAGTTATTGGTCAGCGGGCATGAAATAGCCAACTGGTGGAGCTGCTGCCTTACAGTTACTGCAACCCAGGTTCAATTCTGACTTCAGATGCTCTATGTGCAGAATTGGTACATTGTTCCTCTGATTACATGAATGTCCCATGGGCACTTCAATTTCCTCCCACATCCCAAAGACATGCAGATTGACTGATTAATTGGCCACTGTAAGTTGTCCTTCGTCTGAAGATGAAGGGTAGAATTGGTGGGGAGGGGTTGAGGGTGGTTGTTGATAGGAATGCAGGGAGAATAGTTTACAGGAAAAACATTGAGGGAACCAGATTGTTTTGTGAGATAGCATAGTCGATGGGCTGAACTGGCCTCCTGAGGAAATCTGGAGATCTGGAAATGTATTGCTGCTCTGAGTGAAGCACTTTCAGCAGGAGATGGGCAGCTGAAAGAACTAGGCTGTTGGGACATCTTTTTCCAGAAGAAAAATGCTGCCTTCATGGGGTAAGCTTTGAATTCAAGTATAAGCTAGTCTGGCACCTCAGCCACTGCCCCTGTGGATAAATGAATGGTTCATGTTGCCCTGGCTCACCCTAACATCGAACCAGCACACAATGGTCATCAGTGCATGCACCCAACACTGGAAATTGGGGATGAAGTCAAGGAGGACTCCTACTGAGACCTTAAAATACCTTGACCCACATCCCAGAAGGAGACAAACTGATCCCTCTGGGCAACCTCAGTACCAGCAACAGAAAAGATGCAATTCTCTAATAAGATATGATTTGCAGGTAAGAAAAGTTGATTCCTCCTCCTGACAGGGTGCTTGCAATACGGTGTTGTCATAACCAACGTGGTGTTACATTTAAATTCCAGCACATGATTTCATGGCAGCACCTCAATCCAAGCACCAGCACCTCTTAGATTATGTGATCAACTGAGCAAGAAACAGCAACAATGTCTAATTATCCATACCATGACAAGCACTGTTAGCTGTTGGTCAGACCATTGCTTAATCTGCTCTGTCACCTTCATCACCCAGGCCTGAAAACAACAGCAGCAACAGGAACATTGCCACAAGAAAATCAATGTTGAAGGGTGCAAGAACCCAGCAAAGAAAGTTCTTCTCAGTAAGCTCCTCCACAACAGGCCACAACCGATTGGTGTCAAACAAGGCTGTGTCATTACCTCCATGCTTTTCCCAATCTATCTCACTGTAATGTTGCACCTCACGTTGAACTAATCTACAGGACATACAGGAAACATTCAATATCTGCTGTCTCCACTCCAGAACCAAGGTCACCCCAACTTCAGTTATTGATTTGCAATGTGTATATGTGCAAGTTCAGAGGTTGAGCTCCAATTTATCATTGACTCATTCATTGAAGCATTCAAGGAAATGGATCTTACATATATTAGCCAAAAACAAAGGCCCTTTACCAAGCTGCCCCTGCTGTGCAATACCTCCCCCCAACAATAAATATCCATGATGAAACCCTGAAAATTGAAACTACTTCCCTTAACTCAGGAGCCACCTGTCAATAAAGGCAGGCATTGATGCTAGAATTTACTGCCATCTTCATGCACCAGCACAGATTTTGGCTGTCTGAAAAATACATTGAAGATTGAGAACTCAAAGTTGGCACAGACCGCAAGGTCTACTGGGCAGCAATGACCTCTGCCCTCCTGTACATTTCTGAGTGATGAACTACCTAAGGCAGGCACTTCAAGCACCAGAGGGCTACCTCCAATATTGTCTCTGCAAAGTTCTCCAGATCTGCTGGTAGGATAAACAGACCAATGTCAGCATTCTCTCCCAGGCTAACATTCCCAATATTCAGGCCTTAATTACTCTCAGTCTGCTTCAATGGGCAGGCCACATCAGCAGTATGCCCAACACCAGACTCTCAAAGCAGACACACTAGTCCAACCTCTGGTTCAAGAAGAAATTACCAAGTGGACAGGAAAAGACAATTCATGGATGTTCTTAAAGCCTTGTTGAAAAGGTAATAGTGATTCATAGGACTCCTTGGTCTGAGACATTATAGAATGAAGATGGAGCATTTGTGGTGGCATTGAGGACCTTGAGTCCTTGCCCAGGAGCAAACATAGAGAAGAATCACACCATTTCCCAAACTACCCACCCATCTGCTCTATCAAGCATCTTAATTCACCTTTATATCCATCTAAAATGATTCATTAATAAAATGAAACTTTATAACCACTCATGTACAACATTGCAGAATGAGAATTTTTATGTTGGCTGCATCAACGGGTGCAATAAATTTCTTTGCTTGGATCATTATACGTAAATGGAGGAATCTTGTTGGGAAGAGTAGGGTTGAGGGGAAGGGAATAAGAGTTCATGCACTCAGCTAGAAAATTAACAGAGGTAATTAAGTTATATTTCTCCTGTTAGGTTCATTGATTACACTGAAAATAACTTTAGACAAATTTACACAGAGATTAATGCAATTCTTATTTGTACATTACCTTTGTTACTTTCAAATTAATATAATAGACGCCAGCAAGGTTTACATCAGTCAACTCAAATATATGTATATTATTTCAAATAATTGTCCTTGTAACAGAACTGATGAAGAACGTAAGGGAAAATGGAGCTAGTTCATCAAGGTACATCTTACTGTCAATAAGAGATACAAAAGCAATGATCCAAAGGGTCTACCTGGATTTAATTTACAAAACCTAGTTTAATGAGTCCTTGTCATCTGCATTTACCTTGTTTATCATTGAAAACATGAACACAGATCAAATAAGATTTGTTCAGCTGTTGATATCAGCCCAGAATGTAAACAGAGTTGATTCTTTTGTTTGGCTTCTAGTTGCCAACATTTTAACAATGGCATATATATAATGTTAAAATTGATGCCAATTTAAAGCATCTTAAATACTATAATAGATAGATTACATTGTGGATTTGAAGATTGCTAACCAGCAATAATGGCACTTTTGTACTATGAATACATATAAATAAACATGTTAAGAAAAGACTGAATGGTTGTCATTTAGATCTATCTTATAGAGAGTGTACTTTTTTTAACACCTGAAATGTGGGATCAGTGGTAAAACTAGTAAACAAACAATTTCTTGCTTGACCAGTAAACTGATCTCTGCTTTACTTCCTGCTCCTAGAATACCTAAGCACTGAATGTCATCCACCCCTGCCATTAAGAGCTAGCCTCAGGCTTATATGTGCAAATCTGTATAGAGGATGCTCACAGTGTGCCTAATGATGCAGAACAACACTAACCATCTGAAAAAGCACATTCAGCAAAGAGAGGAAACACTCATGTAAAAGAAGACAGTGAAGAGATGATGGGTTGCTGATTTGTGAGGTGTGAGGTTAAGGTGTGCTGAGAGCAATTGTCAGGACTCTCCATTTTCATGTCAGTAAAGAGCCTGGATTGACAGATGTGAACTCAATAGCGAAGTGATTGATGTAGCACAGATTCCTGTGGTCAGTTTACATCACCCTGTGTGCCAAAATTATGTGTCAATGTGGCCAGATATGTTGCATGCATTGAAACATGGTAAACCTAAGGCACGTTCCAACTATATTCAAAATTCTGCATGAGTGAAGTATTTATAAATGTGTCTGTGTGTGTCTGTATGTGCGTGTGTGTGTGTATGTGTGTTTGTGTTCATGAACAAGCATGCAGCATACCCCTTACGAGACTCTCCCCCGACTGACCAGTGCCTCAACTGGCCCCACATCACAGCAAGGTGTAAGATGCAAAGGAGGCATCTGCTCAACGCATCATGTCACACACTTCATAGAGAACACAAGCACCACATACCCTTGTCTTGGTAGTATAATATAGAGAATTCTAATAGGTTAACACTTCCATTAAAGTAGCAGAGTGTGAAAGGAATTTCAAATGATTGTGTTAAGCATTCAAACAATGAGATTGCTTGAAGTAATTTCCAAACTATAATCCCCCAGAAATTCAACATATTCTCAAGTCCATTTATGTGCACTCACAAGGAAATCCAACACTTTCCATTGTGAATTTACAAAATATGTAACAAGGCTACAATACAATTTACAGTAAATATATAATGAATTAGATTACTGATTTGTCATTCTTGTTTCCAGTAAAAGATCAGTACAATATTAATGGCATCAACTGGTCCGCTACCACATGTCATTTGTAATCTGCAATTGGCTTAATTTTCAAACTGAAAAACATGATGTAACTTGCATTGTGAAATATTCTCATGGCTTCACCTTACAGACTTTGTTGCAAGTTGTTTCTTTATTATTGCAGAACTTTTAACTTGTTTAGTCATCCACTTCCAGACAAAGATCTCAGCAGGTCGAGCAGCATCTGTGTGGGACAGGAATTGGTGACGTTTTGGGTCAAAGCCCTGCATCAGGACAAAGCTGCATGGTTTTGACCTGATGCAGGATTTCGAACAGAAATGTCACCAATTCCTTTCTCCCCTCATAGATTGTCTATTGCTCCAGATTCCAGCATCTGCAGTCTCTTGTGTCACCACACAAAGATAACCTGCATTATTAAGAGTAGTACCCTGTGCAAGGAGTGGAATTTCTCAAGTGGTAAATTTTTGAACAATAGCACTACAGGGAAGAGAATAGGCTCCAAGATGTTCCAGTCCTGTGCAGGTGGCCCTGGTACAGGAGATACAGAGGAGGAGAGATGTGCTTGATCCAAAGGGATTTCCCTGATAGATACTGTGCAAATATATGCCAGGTTCAATCCCCAGTTCCAGCATTGGGGTACACTTGCTTATGTGAGCAGTGCAGTTGCTGTATGGTAAACTAAGCGCTATCTTGCAAAAGCTGAACACCATCTATCTGACACGACCTCATACCTTCCTATAGCACATGAACCAATCACCAAACATCAAGCCACCAAATATCAGGTTCAGCTCCCAAGTAAACAATGATCCAATTTCCTCTGGAAATCTGCTCTCCCTAGCCTCAGGACTCAGAGTTCCAAACACACACTGCCCACATCTACCTTGTCCAATGTCCAGAAACAGGCCCATTGTTTCAGCTGGCTTTTGCCCATTCTACTGCATTCCACTGCCTTAACAAATTCCATGCACCACCAAGGATGTCTGACACCTCTCTACCTCCATTCCACAGCAGAATAACAGTCTGCTATCACCCTCCTTTGCCCATCTGAAACTGTTTTCACATTGAACAACTTCTTCTCAAACCCTACTCTCTTTTTCCAAACAACGGATGTAACAATAGGAACCCAGCTACACCTGCCTCTTTGTGGGATCTGTGAAACATTATTTCAAGCCTTCTTAGTTCTATTCCAATTTCCTCTATTTCTGATACATCAATACTTGGATGGGTATCATCTCCTGTTCTCATGTGAACTGCTGCCAATTACTGCCAATTTCCACCTTGTTCATACTCTCAGGTGGCCCATCCCTAACCTTTCTCTTCTCTCAGTCCCACATCTCAATTTCAGGAGATAGGTTAGTGACCAATACGCACCACAAGCCCACACACTCCAACAACTACCTTAATTACACTTCCTTCCACCTGTCTTTGTTTAAGGGCTCCATTCCATTTTTCTAGTTTCCTCTCTCCTTCACATCTTCAGCTCTGATGATGCTCTCATCCCCTCTCCTCAAACCAGAATCAGGATAGAATTCTTCTTGTTCTTAACTTCTGCACCACCATCCTTTACATTCAACGCATCACCCTCAGAATATCCAACACCTCCAACAGGATGCATCTTCCCTTCTCCTCAACTATCAATATTCCAAAGAGACAATTCTCTCCAGAATGCTTTGGTACACTCTTCCCTCTCCATTATTACCCATGGCACCTTCCCATGCGATCACAGGAAATGCAAATACCTGCCCTTTCACTTCTACCTTTCCCATGGCCCAAGGCCCCACATGCTCTTTTCAATGTAAAGTAGATATTTAGTGGTACTCCCTTATAATTTATTTGCTGCTCATAATGTTAGAAAGACCAAATACAGATTAAGCATCCATTTTGTAGAACACCTCTTTTCAATCTGCATGTGTAACCCTGCACTTCCAGTCATCTGTCACTGTGCCTTTGTATCCCACTCTCACTCTGATCTCTCTCCCTCAGCCAGTAAAGGCCCAATGTAAACTCAAGGAACAGTATCTTATCTTCTGACTAAGTATATTACAATCATTAAGTTTAACAATTTCAGATAATGAGGAGATCAAGCATTATTATTCTAGATTTCTAGCCTTTGTTCCAAATTACTTTTGTAGCTTCATATAATTATTCTGCTTTGCACCTTATCAAGGCTTTTGTTATCTTATAGTATAACCCTTTATGTCATATAATCTCACCTCCACCTTATTACAGGCCATCCCAATTGTTCTCTCTCCTTCGCCCCACCTCAGACCCCTGCATATTAAAATCTATCCATGTCTATCTATTTCTGGTTGTGATGGAAAGTCATTTTAGTTTTTTTTCTCCATGCATGCTGTTTGACTTCCTGTGATTATAGTCAGTGGCACTTCTGTTTTGCAATAAAAGTTCAAAAACTTAAGTAAATTGAGCAAATTTGGCATAAATAAATTAAACTTTGATGCATAGAATAACACATCAAAAGTTTTTCACACCATTTCAAGGTTCAGTAAAGCTACTTAGAAAATGAAGCCTTTGCAAGTTAAGCCATTAAAACACCAGTAAAAAGAATATGATTATTTACAATTTATCTTCAGCCTGCTGGATATATCCAAACCATAAATTATAAATATAGCTTTATTCACAGATTACAATATATAAATAGAGAAAATATAATTATGCAGTAACTAAATATGTGCAATAATATCATAGAGTCACAGTAATACAGCACTGAAACAGACTTTTCAAACTACTGTCCATGCCAATCATTATACACAAATCCCATTATCTTGTTCTCCCCACATTTCCATCAACTCCCTGCAGATTCTGCCATTCATTTACACACTAGGGTGAGTTTAAAGTGGTCAATTAACCTACCAACTCCTGCACATTTGAATGTGAAATAAAACCGGAGCACCCAGATGAAATCCATGTGGTCACAAGAAGAACATGCAAACCCAACACAGGCTGAGGCCAGGATGGAACATGGGACACAGGAGCTCTGAGGCAGTATTCCTACTAGCAGCACCATTGTAAATAATACATTATTTGACTTAACTGTATAACATAACATTAAGATATGAAATTCTGGGTTACACTGTCTTCAAAATGATTTACCTGAGATAATCGCTTGTGGAATTTCTAATCTGCATTACATGCAAAAGCTAAGCAAATAGAGGTTGAAGATTTTGAGAAGGGCCCTGTCGCAAAGGTTCCTTCATTTTGATAGTTCCGCTGTAAAGGACTAAAGACGTAAAAGTTTTTAAGTAATTAACCATTAAAATAACAAATACGTCTTTTTTTGTAACAATGACAAGACTTCCAAAACAATGGCTTCTTTAATTTGTACATCAATTTCCTAGAATTTCTATAATGCAAAGCCACATGTCCTAGGAGAGATGACCAATCCACACAGCCATTTGAAAGACTTTGAAAGAGCATATGTTAGCATTTGAAACATTATCTGATTAGCATCAGTTGTTTTTGAGTCTGGCATCAAATGGAAGTTACAAGATAGAATTTCCTGGGACCCAGAGGTATGTGAATGGCCTTTTTTTAGAATTGTGGGGAGGATAAGGGGATAAGAATCAGTGATACTGAGTTCATGCACCTTTTTGCCCTATTGAAATGTCTGTCATTAGTGTCAGCACATAAAATATTTCTCTCATTTGTTTCTTCAACTCCGCTGGGAACAGCGAGATGGCAATGTTGTTTGGTGAGTCTCATGTCAGTTGTAGGGAAACTACTGGAGAGGATTCTTAGGGATAGGATTTATGAGCATTTGGAAAACCATGGCCTAATTAGGGACAGTCAGCATGACTTT
>JARFYF010000002.1:42962062-42974167 GCA_030265395.1 Rhina ancylostomus
CTGGATCCTCTACTTCCTCTCTCTCTGCACTCTCTCCTTCCCTGGATCCTCTCCTTCCTCTCTCTCTGCACTCTCTTCTTCCCTGCATCCTCACACCAGCACCTTTGAGACGTGGTCACTATGGAACGAAGGAAACATTGCAGCCAGTTTGCAAACACTGTAATTGTACCTGCCTCAACCACCTCCTCTGGCAGCTCGTTCCATACACCCACCACCCTCCTGTGCGAAAAAGTTGCCCCTCAGGTCCCTTTTAATTTCTCAGTGTAAGGTGACCTGTGTCCTCTAGTTTTGGACTCCCCCACCCTGGGAGAAAGTCTGTGATGTCCACCTCATGATTTTATGTACATCTATTAGGTCATTCCTTAGCCTCCCATGTTCCAGGGAAAAAAACTCTCAGCCTATCCAGCCTCTCCTTATAAACCAATCCCCGCAGTCCCAGTAACATCTGTGTGATGTTTTCTGTACTGTTTCTAGCTTGCTGACACCTTTCCTACAGCTGGGTGCCCACAACTGTGCACAATACTCCGTGTGGTCTCAGCAACTTGTACAGTTGCAACATTACATTCCAACTCTTGTGCTCAGTGCCCTGACCCATGTCAAGTGCCTTCTTCACCACCCTGTCTACCTGTGGCGCCACTTTCGGGGGCCTGTGTACCTGCACCCCCAGGTCTCTCTCTTCTACAACACTCTCCAGAAGCCTAGAATGGAATTACTGAATTCAGAGTTGATGAATCACAGTGCTACTTTATCGATCTGTAACACACAGTTTCCATTGTGCCTCAGCGCCCTGGTTTGTTTTTATCAGCTCTCTTGTCAATTACTGCACTTAACCAGGAGCAGCGTTGTATCATAAGTTCAGCAGAGCAGCGCTATGCAGGTCTGCTAACAGCTGCACTTTGGCCTGATTTGCTAAATCCACCATTTGTTCTTCTACTAAGCAAAGTTGCACTCCTGCAGCTTCGCTGCCAAGACGCAGTCAACAATTCCTGTAACGGTTCACCAGAGCAAGAATTAGTTTTTGACGTGGGACTGAAGCTCGGTGTGAACGAGCTACATACCAGGGGCAAGAACTAGCCCCTTTCCCATTAACGAGCCACTTGCTCCGCCCAGTACGTTGTTTATTCCCCCGGAGTTCCCAAAAAAAAGGAGCCCGTTGAAATGAAAAGCATGGCCTCTACGCTGCGTTATCATCTCATGCTGCTGCTGAAGTTTGTTTATTTCACGAGTCTCCCCTTCCTCTGTCTCCTGACTCTTATTTGAGGCTGACAGTCACGGACGTGAAATGACAAAGCTGTGCGGAGTAATGGGATGTATGAAGGAGATCGACAAATGCACCCTGATGTTGGATCAGGCTTGGAGGGAGGTGTGAGGTGGTCACCTCCTCTTCCCTTGTTCCTTTGAACAGGCTGGGGCTCTCTTCTCTGGTGAAGCAGAGACTGAGGAGTGAGCTGGGGGAATGATTTGAGATTGCAAAGGGGTTGGACAGGGTGGATGAACAGAAGGTTCCTCTCGCAGCTTTTCTTTACTCCATATTCAGCATATGCAGTCTCTTGTGTCCTCCAGCTCAGGCAGACACCTTGGTTGGCATGGGTGAATTGGGCCAAAGGGCTGTTTCTGTGCTCTGTGATTCTGACTTCAATGAGACGTAGACAAGGGGCCATTCCTACAAATAAATCCAGGAGAGAATTTGGGGGAAATGTGAGGCGGAGAGTGGCTGAGATGAGCAGCAGAGATACAGGATAAACAGATGAGCGAAAACAGGATAAATGGATGAGGGAGAAGGGAACCGAGTCTGAGGTGGGAGGAGCAGAAACACTAACATCAGGCACAATATCCCGCAACTGTTTCTTGTAGGTTCCACAGATTTAGTTCTCTTTTCTCGCCCCAGTGATCAGCTTCCACTTGGGAAATGAGTGTGAACAGACTATCCAACCATGGGAGGAAGACCTCATCGTCCAGTTCTGATATTTGTTGATGCCTTCCCATTGGAATCATTCCTGCATGACTCCCACCAATAACCGTCAGGAGCTAATCCCCGGCTTGTTGTTGGTTGTAGCAGCTATCAGCTTCCCCTTCCGGATCAACCACTCAGCACAGCCCATGCACTGAGTTTCGGGTGGGTTCAGCACCATTGCTTTCAACATCAGGCCTCTTCTGTTGGAGACTTACTGAGGGGTCGGTGGAAGATCCAACATGCTTCATGATGGGCAACAGGACAAGGTGTCCATTGAAGTGTTGGGCGGGGTGAGGGCTTTTCCAGCTCAGGTACTGGTTTCAGCTCCAACGTTCATGGAACATAGAACAGTACAGCACGGGAACAGGCCCTTCGGCCCACGACATCTGTGCTGACCATGATGCCAATTTAAACTAATCCCTTCTGCTTGCACATGGTATATTCCCCTGAATGCCTCATAAATGTTCCTATTGTATCTGCTTCCACCACCACCGCTGGCTGCACGGTCCAGGCACCAACCACTCTCTTTGTGAACAATTTGCCCCACATATCTCCTTTCAACTTTCCCCCTCTCACCTTAAATCTACGCCCTCTAGTATGAAGAAAAAAGACTCTACCTACATTACCTATGCCTCCCATAAATCTATATACTTCTGGAAGTGCACACTTCTCAGGAACAGACCCATTCCATCCACTTGTAAATTTGTGTATCGCTGTTACACATTTGTCGGGTGTTGTGCAGAGCAGGTGTGAGAACAGATGTTACCTGGACAGTTTAAGAGCTGGAGTATGTGCTGATTATTAGCGTAGCCCTCTAGTCACCAGAAACAGTTCTGTACTCTGTCAAAACCATGATCGATGTTGTTCAGGTATTATGACACAACGTGGACACTCGGATGGGCGCCCAACCACAGGGGAGTCAGTGAAGCTGTAGCCCAGGGATGGGAGAGCTGAAGGGAGAGAGGGACAGCAAGCTGACGACTGTTCACTAAGAGGCATCTTTAACTGTACCTTTCCCCGCTAAGGTTACATCTGTGAGCGAGATCGGCTGACCTTCACTTTCTGCCAGACGCTGAAGCTCTTGGACCGATGTTACCTTCAGACTGTCCGGGCACAGTGCTGCAAAACATGCCGAGGACATGGAACAAGAGACCGCGGCAATGAGCGCATCTCACGGAGATGAGCACGTCCTGGAATCCAATGCAGAAAACAAGAGACTTTTAAGAAAATAACGATACGGGGAGAAAGTATTACAGGGACTGAAAGGCACAAAAGCAATTCAGGAAAAAGATATGTAAGAAAACACTGAAATCTGGAGTTTTTTTAATATTTATGTATATATAAATGAGAGAGACATTCTTTCAGTATTCTTGTTCATGCAACCATTTGACAGGACAACAACCCTAACTGTTGATTGAAGCCAAGATTTTACAGTGTTGAGGTTGCAGGATAAGGCCTGAGGCCCATGGTTGCTATAGTTACACATCGCCCTTTCAAGTAAGTGGTGCTCCAAAGTTTGAAGAATGACACTTTTCCCATTGATAACACAACCTCAGCCGTCTCCTCAAAGTGGTTGGGGGACAGGCGAGAATGAAGGTGTCTCCTGGTGCTCTGTGTCTGACCAGCGCCCTGTAACCTATCCCGGGTGTTGCCGGACAGCACAGAATCTTTTCATACTTGAACATTTTTTTATATGAAGCCTATTTTCAACTTACAGAAGTTTTTTGTTGAGCATTTATCATTCTGATTAATGTACATTATTCTGGAAACAGAACTGTGGTGCTAATACTTTACAAGCATTGTACAACCTATACCTATCACAAAAGGACACAGGCCGCGCCAATCTCTGTACTGAGTAACGTGCGTGTGTGAGTATGTTACTATGGAAGTGAACACTCTCTTATTACAACGAGGGTCATGTCGAACAGCTGTTGATGATGTTTGAGTCTCTAGTGTATACTTTCCTGGGACAGCAATAAATGGAATCTTTTTTTTATATTCTATCCATAGGCTTTCCAGGTTTGAGTAAAAGAAATGCAAGACAAACAGAGGCTATGTAATCCGTGCCAGCAGAGTAACCCCTTCAGCCCCATCCCCCTCTTTATTTCCCTGTACCCCTGGAATTGATTCACTCTCACCTCCTCATCAATGCCCCCTTGATTTGTTTCAAACCTAACTGCACTAGGGGCAATTTAGTGACCGATTTAACCTACCGGTGCAACTTTGGGACGTGGGAGGAAATCAGAGCACCGGGGGAAACCCATGCAGCCGCAGGGAGAACGTGCAAACTCCACACAGACAGCACCCGAGGTCAGGATTGAACCTGGGCCGCTGGAGCTGTGAGGCAGCAGCTCTACCCCTGCACTGCCTGAAGCAGAATGAATGAGAGGAGAGATAGAAATTTCACTCTGCCTCTGACCTGGGTTGTACCAAATCTGGAAATGCTGAACATGAAATCTAAATGCGAAAGGAAATGGCACAAAATTATTTTTCCAGCTCTGATATCCCCAGTTAACAAGGCCAAGCTTGAAGCCTCCCCAGCTTCCCAACTAACAGAGAACTGTTAGTTCTCTGATGTTAGTTCTCTGACTGTTAGTTCGCTGATGTTCCATTCGAGTCCTCGCTGGGCAACAGATCTTGTGTCCATGTTGCTGTGTCCCAGGGGACTGCTGGAGACGTGTCTGCAGTTTGAATGTTAAGTCAGGATGATGAGTTCAGTGGTCAGGCAACTTTTATACGTTTACAGTTCTTTTATTAAACTTGTTTTATCAAAACCTTTGGCCTAATTGTCAGAGATTGATTTTTATGTTTTAGTCAACAACTCATTATGACTCTGCAGTGTAGCTATTAGGATGGTAAAAGCTACCTTAGGTGGACCCTGGCCTGTCCTGTCTTGCAATTACTAATTAATCTGATGTTGGCTTAACATTGAATGCTATCTGGTGTTTTTCTGAAAGCCAGAAATCCAATTTAGCTTCAGATTCAGTGCTGTAAACACTTTTGGTTCTATTACTAAAAACTAAATGCCTTTTATTCTCAGTAACAGAACATTACTTTTATTTTCAATTAAGAGACCTTCAAAAAAAAAAGCTCCTTACAATAATGAGCAGCAAACAGTTCTATTTCAGCATTTTTTTTCAATCTCTTTTACTCCACCTCGTAGACTGCTGACAAATGCTGGAGTGCTGGTCTGTGAAACTCCAGCTTCCTAAGGTCATCCAATTTTAATGAGACAAAGTCTTGAAGCTCTGTAAGCAGTAGTTTTATTTTTCATGTTTTGTAAATACATCTTTCTGCTCAACCATGCGACAAATCCATCCATGAGTAAATGAATGAGCAATTCCTGTCCTTGTGTTTGTCTAGGACTTTGCAATCACTGTTCCTATTTACATGTGTGTTCTTTTGATTTGCTTCTCCTCCTCTCGATCACTATTTTTAACCTGTGGATATTTGTATTCTTCTGTAGCTGTGTCAATTCATTTCCTACAAGATACATTTTTTTGTTCATACTTCAGCATGTGGGCATTTGTGGCAGAACCAGCATTGATTGCCCACCCTTAAACTCCCATAAGAAGTAGGTGATGAGCCAATAGAGTCAGAGAAAGAGAACAAAGATATACCTTCAGCCCACTGGGTCTGCACTGGCCATCAACCACCCATTTACACAAATCTCACATTAATCCAATTTTTTTTATTATTCTCCCGACATTCTCATCAGCTCTCACCAGATTTTATCACTCACCTACACACTAAGGATAATTTTATGGTGGCTAATTATCCTGCCAACCCACATTTTTGGGATGTGGGAGGAAACTGGAAAACCAAGAGGGCACCCATATTCTTACAAAGAAAACTTGCAAATTCCACACAGACAGCACTGGAGGTCAGGATTTAACCCAGGTCTCTGGCGCTGTGCCAGCAGCACCACTACACACCCTTCTTGAACTGCTGTAGTCTATCTTTTGTTAAGTATGGAGTTCGAGGGTTAAACATTAGTAACGACAAAAGACAGGTTCAGAATGGTTTGCAAGGGAACCTGTTTGGAAGGTCATCTTTGAGTGCTGGTGTGGACTCCCGGCAAATGGAGAGTATTCCATCACGCTTCTGACTTAGAACATAGAACAGTGCAGCACAGGAACAGGGCCTTCGGCCCATGATGTTGTGCCAAACTAACTAAACCAATGCCTAACTAAACTAATCCCTTCTACCTGCACAATGTACATATCCTTCCATTCTCTGCACATTCATGTGCCTATCTGACAGCCTCTTAAACATTTCTATAATATTTGCCTCCACTAGCACATGTGCTTGTAGATCGGGGAAAGGCTTTGGGAGTGTAGGTGGGGGCGGGGGGTGGTGGTTAATGATCAGGTGAGTTGCTCGTTGCAGACTAACTAGCCTTGGCCTTGCATGTAGCCACAGTGCTTATATGACTGATTCAGTTGACTTTCTTGTTACTAGTGACCCACAGGACGCTAATGATGGGGACTCAATGTTGCCAATGTCATTTTATGTCAAGGGAGGCAGGTTATATTGTCTCTTGTTAAATGTCATTTTCTGGCAAGCGTGTGGCAGAAACGTTACTTGACTTTTATCAGCTAATATTTGAATGTTGCCTAGATCTTGCACATAGACAAGGACTGTTTTGTTTTCAGAGAATTCGCAAATGGAATTGAACATTGTACAATCATCAGTGAAATTCCCCACTTGATGAAAGAAAGCAGCTGAAGGTCTAGGGTCTTGGACATTGCCTGAGGAACTCCTAGAGTTATGTACATTAACAGCACTTAAAAGACACTTGGACAGGTCCATGGATAGCAACCTCTCAGAGGGATGTGAGCCTAACACGAGCAAATGGGACTAGCTTAGATAGGTGTCTTGGCTGGCACGGACCAGTTGGGCCAAAGGGCCTGTTTCCATGTTGCATGACTCTATGTAATCAAAAGCTTTGCAAAGACAAGCACTTTCTCATCTCTTCTAGAATTCAGCTCTTCTGCTGAACTCTAGAGCCAATTTGAGCAACTTTCCACGTTGTCAGGCAGGTTTCAGCGCTCCCAGCTGCTTCTTGATATCATTTCCTCCTGAGATCTCCACCATCGTGGAAGTTAGCCTCCAGCAGTTCACAGTAATTTGGCTAAAGATTGGCTTCTGTGCCGGTGGGTATATCAGGAAGAAGACAAGGTAGATCATCTAATTGGCAATCCTGGCTGAGTGGGGTTTGAATGTTTCTTTTTGCCACTTGTGCGCTTGGCCCCACTTTCTTTGTGTCTCAGGATGGTCTTGGAACCTCATTATGTTATATGTGTAATTGTTTCCCACTATTTATGACTAGATATGGCAAATTGTTTCCCACTATTTATGACTAGATATGGCAGGATTGCAGTGTTTTGTTCAGATCCATTGATTGTGGGGATGCTGTTTATCGTATGATGCTTTTACTGTTTATTGTGCACATAGTTCTTTGCTATAGTTTCACCAGGTTTGGATCTTATGTTTAGGTAGGACTGCAGTTGCTTCTGGCACATGCTTCTGCATTCCTCATTTCATCAGTGTGCTCTATTGTCTTGATTGTTACAGTAGAGTAAATGACACACTGGATCATGAGGTTACTGATTGTCATGGTGTGCATTTCTACTGCTGATGTCCCATTGTGCCTTGTGGATGCCCAGTTCTGAGTCTTCTCCATTTAGCATGATGGTGGTGCCCCGCAATAGCTTTTGCTTGCCTTTTCCTTTGTATTTATCTGCCTTGTCCAGAAATTCAGCATTAGTGAATAATGCTAAATGCATTGTATATCCTTTCAGAACAATGTAATCTGCCTCTGACACTAATCCCAGTGATGACCAGGGAATGAATTTTAGAAGCATAATGTAGTGTGCTGACTTGATCACACAGCAGCAAGTTTAGTGCTTCTGATCCCTCGCACATTTTCCTTTGTTCTTTTACAGTGAATCTAAACTCTTTTCCCTCTTCCTGCAATCTGATCTCTCCATGTAATTTCTTAATAACGTGGCATCCATTTTGTTGAAAACCTTCATGGGAATAATACCAGAGATGTACAAACATTGATGATGATGACATACATTTGTATTCTTTACGTGCTCGGTAGGGCAATCTTCCAGTTAGCAAGAAAGCAACAGTATTTCAACAAAGAAATTAGAAGTGCTGGCCCTAAAATTTGATCGTAAATAGTGCAATACCATAATAATAGCATACAATATCTTTCATGTATAAAGTACAGACAATTCATCCCTTATAAAAATACTTAATCCACCTGAACAATCAGGATAAGCTCTTCAGCCTTCATAATCTAACAATCATGCACTGTCCTATTTTGGACCTTCCTGAATTTAAGGTCTTAAATTCTTTTCACTTTATTTTTTTTTCCCTGTTATGCTGATGGTAAATCCATATGTATAGTCCTCATGGTTCCTGTACTGCCACTTCTTTACTTCTGTTTCTCCATTGTTATTTCTCTCTTTGTTGCCTGCTCTTCCTCTTCTCTCCCTACTAGACATTGCCAAGGCACAGAACAGCACACTATGGCTTTGGGATTCCAATGAACATAAAGAAGAACAGCTGGTCAGACATAAACACTGTGGGCTGTACATTTTGATTTGCAGCTTTGATTTTTTTGCAAAAATCATAGTACAGCTGTATATTGTTGCCACATTAGTCATACTCCGGGTGCAGTGTGGCCAGTGTTTTCAATATACAGTACTGCAAGTATCAACTCTGATGTTGCCTTTGTTATTGTGTGACCATGTAAAACAGAGCTCCATGTCAGCTCACTGGACTCCCAATGTCAATTAGATTTATGGTCTCGTTATCACGGAGGGAATTTCCTTCCTCGTATCATAATAGACAGATTAATTGATTGAGAATATTTGTACCTTTCTTCATTTTTTTCCAAAGATGCCTTTTGTGGTCATTTATTCTGAATTTATTTAGCTTTCTATGGTATGTTACATCATCTCAGGCCATCCTAAAACTCTGTATGGCCAGTGAAGGATGGTCTTTGCTAGAATATGGTGGCCAATTTGTGCACAGTAAGATCCAATAAGTAATGATGTCATAATAGGAAAAAAATGCAGTTGCTGGAAATCGGAAATAAAAGCAAAGTACCAGGAACCCTCAGCAGGTCAAGCAGCATCTCTGGAGAGAGAAATCTTTCAGACTGAAGAATCATTGACCTGAAATGTTAACTCTGTTTCTCTTTGTATGGATGCTGCCTGACCTGTTGAGTAATTCCAGTAATGTCATAATAGCCTGAAACATTGAGGGATAATAGTTGGCCAAGTGTATTGTCTTAAGACCTTTAACATGCACAAGTGAGAATAGATATATTCAATTGAATTTCTCATTTGAAAGATGCACTTCCTTCCTTTAGCGAAACCCTTTAGTGCTATGTTGGTCTGTCAATCCAGATTTAATATTCAAGTATTCTCAGTAGCATTTGAATCCACAATTTTCTGTCTTGGAGGTGCTACCATTTGAATAGGAACCGAGACCAAACCAGAAACAAATAGTTGGAGCTTGCTATGTTTAACCATGTTTGTTTGGTCATGGTTGGCAACAATTGATGATAAATTCACAATTGGCAGTTCCACATCTAGCGTTTGATCTGTGTTAATGACTCCTCAGTAACAGCCAAAGATGCTTATTTTCCTTCCTGACATGTCAATTTGAAAATATATTGGTATTTGTAGAGCTAATGAGTCATAAGGCAAATGTAAATGAAGCACATGGCAAGTTATAAAAGGTTCTGTTGGAGCATTGCCTAAAATATTTCTGGAACAGTGTGATTAAGAAATTCATCTGACTCATCAAATCTGAATAAATTAAGCTATAGAAATATAAAATCACATAATACTACATTATGTAGAATGTTTACCACGGTGTAATTAACTATGAGTTGTATTGGTTGAAAAGACATCCCTTTCACAGTCCACAGAGCAGACTGATTCTAGAGCAATAGTCTGATACCGTCTGACAGCTTCTGTGTGCTCATTCTGTACTCTAAAGTAGCTGCAAGCACCTCTGGACAGATAATGATGGCTGTTTGTCATTTTGCAAAGTTTACTTGCAAACTTGAGTCATTTATGGGAAAAAACTACATGTGCCTAACTTCCTTGCAGCTCTGGTATATTTAAACAGATTTTAATGAGGGCTACAGCAAAAAGGTTATGACTAATCATACCTGTTGTTTATGATTCAGATCATACCTTTATTTTGCATCAAAGTCCTGTGTCAGCATATCTATTCATTAGGAAGATTCATATCTACCCCTTCTAAAAAGGAAATGACTCCACCTTGTCTATCATTCTACTTGTCTTTAAAGTGCTAGATTAGCTTTGTGGGAAAATGCATGCTGTTTCAATCATTCTTAAGTACAATTGGTAATGAGAACATGCCAATGCTCCATTTACTAATTGTGGTCTATTTTGACATTTCTCTTGGGGAATCAGTTCCAATAACAGATTCCATTTTCTCAAGCATTTACCAAGAGCAGCCACCACGGAGAGGCTGTAAGTATCCAAGGTGATGGTGTGACTATTTTTTTAATTACTTGTGAATCTGAATGAATCTCTTTGTAAGAACCATCAAGAGAAGCCCTACTTATGTCAGCAGTTGGTAGCAGCTGGAACAGCATGAGAAAAATCAACATAAAAATTTGAGTCACATAAACAGATGTTAGGACAGGTGATCGAAAGCTTGATTAAAGAGGTAGGCTTTAAGGAATGTCTAAAATGAAGAGAAAGAGTATAGAGTTGTAGAGGTTTAGGGAGCAATTCCAAAGCCTGGGGCTTAAAAGGATATGTAGAGTAGCAATATAACCAGATGCAGAAGAACTACCTTGAACTGGGCTTGGAAGAAAGAATGTCTTGCTGCAGAGAGATCAGAACAAAAGATCAAAGGAATTTCATTATGAAAAGGAAGGGAACAGTCACATCTGGAGAAGGAGAATGTCAGCAAATTTGATTGAGCAAATTGGTTGATATTTGGTGGATTGAAAGTACAGTTGAAGACAAAAGGTTCAGGCAATATTCAGCATGTCAGGCAGCATCTGCAAAGAGAGAAAAGCAAAGTTGATGTTTCAGATTAATAAACTTTCATTGGGACTTCCACTCATCCAAGTCAGTGTTCCTCCCCACAGATGCTGCCAAACTGCTGAGAATTTTCAGGTTTTATTTCAGATCTGTATATCCCGTAGTATTTTGATAGCTGATCTGTTCACAATCCCAATTTCAGTTTGCTTTTATCTTGTAAATTGCTTATAAAGAGCTTTATAATAAAGAGATCTAATAAGGTCTAATAAAATTTAAAATTAAGGTGAATACATTTACGCGGGAAGTCCAGTCTATTTTGGGAAGCAACCAACAATACAGCACCAGTGTTGTACCCATAACATTTTTTTTGTCCTTTTCAATTTATGTGAAAGAATATTCTGTATTCTTACAACTTAGGATACAAAGACCATATATCTCAGCAGGTGTAATTGTGATGATGATGGGAAACAGGTGGTAGAGCAAGTTAAAGTTAAAGAAAGAAAAAGAAGGTGTTGTGTATAATGAGCAGATAAATAATTATCAACCGTTGTCCTTCTGCACCTATAGTGTAAAATTAACCCTCTAGTTCTCACATACTTTGATAGGAGGACAATTCTTGAGTGGTTAATTTTCTCTGGTTATGCCAGCTGAAGCTGTTTCCTCTCAAAAAATAAATCCTTCATTGTTAATATGCATAATTGGAATTCTTTATCGCAAAGTAATTTTACAAAGAAGAAAATATTTAAAGTTGCTTTGATCTTATTAATGATTATATAGTTATTACCTTTCCATTTTATTTGGAAGGTTATCTAAATTTAATTCAACAGTTCTTTAATGGAAAGGAGACATCTCTTTGAAGCACAGGTATTTGGCTGTTTGTTCAATTTCATAAATTCAGAAACAGGTAGGCCGGGAATTAGTGAAATGCTGACAATTTATTTTGATTAATGGTGGATCTAAAAGGAAGAAAACATGAAGATTAGATTTTAAAAAATGAATTCTAACGTCTGATACAAATAGGCTTAGTAAATGTGAAAGTAGTAGAATGTAGCTCCTGAGCAGACTGAGATAATGTACCTTCATTCCCTATCTAAATTGTGC
>JARFYF010000002.1:43061972-43073711 GCA_030265395.1 Rhina ancylostomus
TCACACAAGGCAAATTATGTGAACAGCGTTCTTTTTTTCTCCTCTGCCGATCAACAGATTATAAACCAGACAGTGCCTCAAGGAGTGAGATATAGTGTTAAGTCAATGGCGCTGTGCTAGCACTAAATATGTTGTAAGAATATGCAATCCAGAAGACCCCAGTGCAACTGGCTGGTCAGTTTACATTGATACAATTTTTTTTGCACACCTTGCCAAATATTCAATGTTTTCTTTTGATTTTCCCCGACGTTGTTCCTTTTTTTCGACATGACTGTGGGATCAAGCTTGACTTCCACCTCCAGTAACAATTTAGCAGTGCTTCAAAGATGTATTATAAATTATGCGCTGAATAAGTATATATATGTATTTTACTTATATTTCAGAAGGCCATGTCATCTGCAAAATTCACTTGAGGAGCAAGGTTTAGCTATGATTTGCTGTAGCCTATTTTGCACTTTTCTTCAAAGTCAAAATTTAACCCAGAAGTGATGGATTCAAGCTTTATACCAAACAAAATCTAAGACAATAATCTAGTTGTGTGCTGAGAAATTTTGAATATTGTTAAAGTGGAAACAGAGAGATAGAATATAAGAATATAGAACATAGAAGAGTACAATGCAGGAACAGGCCCTTGAGCCCCCAATATCTGTGCCGAACATGATGTGAATTTAAACTGCTCATCTACTTGCACGTGGTAAATATTCCTCCATTCCTACCTGTTTGTTACCTGTCTAGATGCATCTCAAACATTGCTTTCATATCTGTTACCACCACCTCCCCTGGCAACGTGTTCCAGGCATTTATGATGCTCTGTGTTTAAAAAAAACACTTGCCTTATAAATCTCCTTTAATCTTTCCCCTTTCACCTTAAACCAGGTCTTCTAGTATTTGACATTTCCACCCTGGAGGAAAAATAATCTCTATCTACCCTATTTATGCCTCTTATAATTTTATATATTTCTATAAGGTTACCCGTCTGCCTCCGACACTCTACCAAAGACAATTCACGTTGTTCAAACTTTCCTTATAGCTCATACTCACTAATCCAGGCAACATCCTGGTGAACCTCTTCTGCATCCTCTCTACACCTCCACATCCTTCCTGTAATAGGGTGACCAGAACTGCACCTAAATCCAGGCTCTAGATTTACCTGTAATGCTCCTTGCATTGAAATAAATACATTTAAGCCCATCAGCCCCACTGTGCTCATTAACCTGGATCTGCATGTCCTTCTTTTCAGACTTGATCGAACCTCGACCTTCCCCTCCTTCTTATGCCAGTCTCACCTACCCTAAGGGAGCCCAATCATCCATATACCTAAAGCCCTCTCACCTGCACCTGCTCCTTAGCTGCGCATTCAACAAAACTCTCTTCCTATTTCTTGCCACACTAGCAAGTGGTACAGGGAATAGTCCTAAGATTTAGTTGATAAACAAGGGAGTGAACTGTTACTGTGATTAGATGGGAATGCAGAGATGAAGTTCTGTTTTTCTAATTCGCACAAATATACAAATTAGGAAGAATTTGAAGTCCAGAATAAAAAGGAAAGATTTTTCAATAGTTATCTTGGGAGATTTGGATAACCCTCTCCCTATCTTGCCTGCAACCATAACCTCATCCCTACTTTCAATGCACAAATATGTCTTCAGCCATACACTATTTTGATGAATAGGTTGCTGGAATTGTCAGCAGGGATGGATATCTTCTCCAGTCAGAGGGTTACATTAGTGGTGAGCCCAACTGCTATCCATCTAATGAGGAAACAAACCTTTATCTTACTCTCTCACCTTTGGATTGCACAAATACTTTTGTATTTGTGTAGAACCATCAATATAACTAGACAGGCCAAGATGCATCACAGGAGTATTATTGTGGTCTCTGCAGGCTCTGTTGTTACTTGCCTTGGTGAACAGGAACACATGAATTTTTCCCTTTACTAAAGGTAGTCAACACTCAAATAATAGGAGTGGCTGGAACAACAATGTATCAAAAGTCATGGCACACATGACTTTTAAAATTGAGATTACAATCAGATTAGCCATGAATTTATTATATGGTAAACCAAGTTTGAGTGACTTAGTGACCTACATTTTTGTACATTTGTACATTTGTATATTTGTACCTAAATTTGTACATTTGTATAAATTTGAAGACTGAAATAAAAAGTGAAGAATTTTACAGTAGATCATATATATATCACAGATACAAGTCAAAATTCAACAGATGATGAGCCACATCAGGATAACAAACATTTGACACCCAGGAAAGCGCATCTCACCAGAGTTGACTTTAAGACTACAGACTAACTAATGCGACATCTGTCACATGCTGGAAAGAGCTCAATACAAAATATTGAGCACATTCTGACTGGCACAAGTAATGAATGTCCTTCAGGGGTAGGGGTTGGCATAAAAGGCTCCACGTTTATTTGATATAAAAGGAAAACTTCCTGATACATTGTTTCCTAGACAAAGGCAGGGATCTGATCCCAGATCGTTACATTTGATTGACCTGCAAGCAGCCCTTATATGAACTTCTCAGGGCCCCATTTGCAACTCCTTGAGGTTCCTTCAACTACATCTGATTGTATTATTCTTATTCCTCCACCTACAGTAAATGATTTTAATTCTGAGTGTTGCTTGAAGGGTTGCCCCCAGAAAAAAGGTGAAAAGATGTAACATTTAATTATGATCTATGGTCAGATGGTTTCACATAGTTTCTCATAATCAGTGCTGTTTGCTGAGTGCCGCATTGTGAGTTCAAGCCTGTTTCGTCCAGGTCCAACAGCTGTGTGGTACTCCAGCTTTGCTGAGTAAACATTGTGCCAGAGTCACATTGTCATATTGCTACCTTAGGACCCATAGTTAAAAGCTTATGAGACTCCTGCCTATAACACCTGAACTATTCTAATAAAGGCCTGCAAAATATTAAGGCACACAAAATTGGAGGAGGCACTGTATTTTACTCTCACTACTCAGCCTCCTGCCGAGCTGGTGCAAACTTCTGCACTGGTACCTCATCATCCACCAGAAATGTTCATTCCCTTGACCACTAATACACAGTGGTTGTACAGTGTACCATCTGCAAAAAGTACTACAGTCACTAAACTACAGCAATAGTATCTCACAAACATGCAAGCTCTACAATCTGCAGGTTCCTCCCAACATTAGACATAATTCTGATCGGAAATATATCACTTGTCATTCATTTTCACTGGGTTTAAATCTTAGGGCTCTCTACCCAATAGCATTGTGGGAGTACCTTCCCTTGGGACTGCAGCAACTCAAGAAAGCAGCTCACCACCACCTTCTCCAGGACAATTACAGATGGACTATAAACATTGGGCTTGCCAATGATACCCATATCTTGAAAAATTAACAACTAAGTAAAAGGAACTAGATAAAATGGGCACACAGGAGATACAAAAAATTCCACATATGCTGAAATCTGGAGCACTACACAAAAAGTGCTGGAGGAAGTCAGCAGGTCAGGCAACATCCATGGAGGGAAATAAACAGTTGGCGTTTTGGGCTGAGACCTTTCATCAGGACTGGAAAGGAAGAGGGCAGAAGCCAGAAAAAAGAAGGTTGGGAGAGAGGGAGGGGCACACGCAGGCAGGACATAGGTGAGTTCAGGTAATGGGCGAGTCCAGGTGAGAGGGGGAAGGTAGGTGTGGGTGTAAGATTTCAGTGTTGATATGCTATGGCATGAAGAGTTTTAGGAGGAGGGGAGCACAGCAGGGATGAGTAATGGACCATCACTGGGATATGACGTGTGGGGTTGAGCGGAATGAGCAGAGTTGATGTTGCATCGTGCTGAGTAACTAATTGGCACACATAGCTTTGTAAGAAATGTATAATAGTGTCAGGAGGGAAAGAAGTGGCTGGTCTCTGACTAAAGTGATCTAACCAATCTTAAAATTTATATTCTACTCACATTAAGTCAAATATGCTAAAGGATGGAATAGAAATATAATCTAAGCAGAATGAAGCATGTTCATTTTTACTGTTACTGGTCCAAAACTTGAAATGTTCAAAGCTTTTAGCTGAAAGTAGAATTGTCCGCAGTAAATCAAGCAACGGTGATAGTATGTAGGATTTGAAAAGATGAAAGATTACGGTCAAGAGAACCCACGGAGGAAATATGGTATTTGAAGCAGTCGTAAAATGCAAACCCCTGGATTTTGAAACTACATACAAAATATAATTATATGTTATTAGTGAATGCTTCAATGATACCGCAGGGAATTTTGAGATAAAAACTGGAAGAGTTATTTGGTTTTAAAAATGCTTTCTTACATCTGCATTTCTCTATTGTTTAAATGGAACATACAGTACTATCACATCAAATAAAAGTTTGTTCCGATGTTTTCTCATCAATTTACTTACTGTTCCAGTCAATTGGATCATTACACATCACAAATCAGATGTAATGTAAGTGTTGTTTGAATTCTACACCACCACCCCCAGAATTAAACACTTACCAAGACCACCTTCCTCCATTCGATCCCCAGGCCAAGATGTTTTTTTCAATTGTACCTTTTGCCATATCACAGCATTTCTGTGGGAAATGGTTGGAGGCTGCAGGGCTTGGAATAACTGGCTGAAGTTCCAGACGTCCATATTATGAATAGCATATGCAACAACTAAAGTAAATTTAAAGGCAAATGTTTTATTGCTAATAACTTAAAATGTGCTTTCTTGATAAGAAAAATAATAATAATGATTGTAACTTTATTGGTGTGCTCAATTTAAATAGATAAGATGGAAGATTTGGATCCATGCAGCAAGTTTGGGTGCCTTTTCAGTTCGAGTTTTTGCCACAACAATACTGTAAAATTGACGGGGGCATTAGTTTCTGTACAAATCTACATGGTTGTGGTAGCAGGCACTGAAGAAATTGCCATGATGAAAAGGTCAAAATCTGTGCACAAACGCATTAGTGCCAGGCTGGAGCATACTAATCTGAACTCCTCTTGGAATTCAGCATGACTGGGAGAAATCTTGTTCAAAGAGAGCTGACTCCATTTCCTTTCCTTTTGCCAGACAGCAACAGGCAGTGCAGGTACGTAGCAGTGTGAGTGATGCTGGCTTCCCTGTGGTATGTTTAGAGATGCCATTGATTGCATGCACATTCCTTTGCAGGCATGAATATCAACTCCATGACATCCAACAACTGAAAGGGATTCTCGTTCATTTACATGACGAAGGCTCTCAGACCTGAAACATTGAGTCTGTTTCTCTCTCCACAGATGCTGCTTGATCTACTGAATACTTCCAGCATTTGCTGCTTTTCTTTTATATTCAGGCTGTTTAATTGTTAATATGATATGATCTTACATCCAAAAAATGGTCACAATCCATGCCAATTTTTGCCTATCTTTTTCAGTAGAGACCAAGGACTCCTAAACACTAGAATAAAGGGACGTTTTGGAAATTCTGTGAGTCATTATAGTAGAGAGTAGCTGGCAGCCTAACCGAAGGTGAACCAAAGGTGTGAGGAAGAAACCTTTTAAATTAAGTCAAGGGAATTTCAGAGATTAGGACCTATGATTTGGACTGGTCTTCTTCTGATTAGACCCTCAGTTTTAAGCTACATTGGGGAAAACTTGGAAGGTAAAAACATACACTGGTGGCTGAAGGAATGGTAGCAACAAGCACATTTTACAGGACTTTAATGGGTAGTCATTTCATGAGAAAGTGATGCATCATAATGGGAAGAGGACAAATGAACAGCTAATTCAGTAGACATGAAAGTAAAGAATCATTTAATGTAGAAAGGAAAAAGTTAATTTGAATTAATTTTTAAAAGGAAACTGGCTGGGGAAAAGGAGTGAGATGTTGTGTTAAAAGAACCGAGGTAAAAGGAATAGATTAACAACAGGACATTTTTTTAAAAATTAGTTTGTAAAGGTCGAGATGTTAAACCTCTACTTCTAAATTGAGAGAAAAATAAGCACTCCTATTTGTATAAGGTAGAGAAAGAGGCCTATGATGAATTATTTAAAGCAAGGTGGGAGACAAAAGGCTTGATCTGCTGAGATCCGCACTGATTTACTGGCAGGTACATAAATGAAGGGTTGATATCAGAGCGGAGGCAGTAGCACAGAGCAACAGAGTACTGGATGCAGGAAAACAGTATTCCATGGAGTTCAAAAGAGCAGTGCCATCCTCTGCTGATTTCCCAGCTCTCAAGCTGGGAATTGTGCCTGCTGAATCCATGCCAGGTTAGCCCGCTGCAAGTGGAACAGGCCTATCAAAATCACTGGGAGAAATCAGCAGATAAAAAAAGTTAGGTGAAGGTGAAGTATGTTATTTGATTTAATGAAGGGAATGTGAATTTGAATTTTTAAGTATACGTGTGTGTGTGTGTGTGTGTGTGTGTGTGTGTGTGTGTGTGTGTGTGTGTCCGCGCGCTTGCGTACGTGTATGTGTGTGTTTTAGTCTTCTAATGGAAGATTGTTCCTGCAACTAAGCTAGAAGGCACAATGTTGTCCAGGACACAGGCAACCACTAACCTAAGGGCACTGCTCTTATTGTAATAAACACCTGAGACATAAACAGAGTCTTGCACAGGTCAGAGGTAGTAGTCCTGCTCTAACTAAACATTAATAGTACCAAAAGAGGGTACAGAGGAGATTAACTGGGAGAACTGGAGGATTTTAGAGTTTGAAAAAGTTGGTGGATAGCTTTTTGAACTAAGGAAAAATTGGATAGTTTTTTCAAGGAACAGAGGAGACTAAGGTGCATAATTAATTGAGGTGTGTAAGCTTTGTGAGAGGTGAACAGCATGAATAAGAGGAAAGCTATTTCCCTTAGCTAGCTGAGGTATAGATTTAAGCAAAAGGGTTAGCTGGGAGCCTGGAACTCACTGCCTAAAATGTTGGAACAAAGATTCTCATCACTTGAGCACTTGGTGTGACATGACCTAGAAGGTAAGATCCAAGAGCTGGAAAGTGGGTAAATGGGAATAGGCTGGAAAGTTTTTTTTCTGGCATATGACACATATAGGCTGAATTCAATCTTCAGCACAATAGTTAAATGCTCAGGGATTCTTTTTTTTACACCTTTTATCTTTAAGATCTTGAAATTATTCCTTGTGAAATTAACTGCGTAAATAAAGCCTTGGTCAAAATAGGGCTGTGGTTGAGCAGATCAGTGACATAGTGAATGGAGACACAAAGGCCAAACAGTTGGAGGTTTGAAAACACAGATAGAATTGAATTGGGAGAGAACCTTTTGTGGGGATGGACACAGAAGACAATGAGGTAGAGGGATTTGGGTGGAGAGCTGTAGCAAGAAGCTGAGATGGCTCTAGCAGTACAATTGGATGGCTATCAAAAACATCCAGCTGGGGAAGAAAATCTAGCCCAAGAAGTACATCGAACACATGTGGCATTTAATCAAAATAATTAAAGTGATAGATAAGGATGTAGATGATATAAAAGTAAAGGGATCATCTGTTCCATCCCAACTACTTCAATATTTAACACTTACAGCATATAAATACACTTCAAACTGCACACATTACCTCAGAGTATTTTGTCCCGACATCTGTTACAAGTATTGTTAAAGTTCAAGTTTATTATCATAGGCATAAATACCATGAAAATTAGCTATTTGCAGCAGCAGCACAATACATTACAAACATAAGTCAACATAAACTTAATTTAACATAAATTGTATATAAGTCACATGACAAAATAAATAAAATAAACTTAACAACATTAGTGCAAGTTGAGAAAGAGAGAAAAGAAATGTAGTCCAAGGTAGTGTTAGGATGGCTTTTAAGGTGATTGAATATTTAGATCACTCTGCCTCACAACACCTGAAACATTTTTTGCTGTTTTGCTACTTTACAAGTAAAGCTTGCTGATACTATGACCTGGACAGAAAGTCATATTTGTTGCTGATGGGATTTTTTGCAGTGTCTGAGCAACTTGGTCTGGATACAGAAAATAGAACTTCACACACCAGCTATTGTATTGTAGCAACTTTGTAAATGTTCAAAGATATGTACTATTTCAACAAGCTTAGCTTTACAGCTTTTGATAAATTAGTAAGTGGTTCTGCCAAGGTTGCTTAGCAATGCCAGTTTAAATTTGCTTTAGAAGATCTACATCCAGTGTTTTAAATGGTCAACAAAGATAAATTCTTTCTCCTTCATGTATTTATTTCAATGACTTTTCACACTAAGAGAGTCAGAGTTTGTAATGTTGTTTGTGACAAAAGTTATTCTTTTTCAGCATCTTTCAGTTTTACATATACAGCACAGAAATAGGCCTTTTGACTCACTGAGGCCACACTGACCATCAACCACCCATTTACACTAATCCTACATCAGAACATAGAACAGTACAGCATAGTACGGGCCCTTTGGCCCACAATGTTGTGCTGACCCATATAAACACCTACTCCTTGACCAATCTAACTCTTCCCTCCTACACAGCCCATAATCCTCCACTTTTCTTTCATCCATGTGCCTATCCAAGAGTCTTTTAAATGTCCCTATTGTATCAGCCTCTACCAGCACCCCTGGCAGTGCATTCCAGGCACCCACCACTCTCTGTGTAAAAAAAAGTACCTCTTACATCTCTGCTAAACTTTCCTCCTCTGATCTTAAACTGATGTCCTCTGGTATTGGCCACTGCCACCCTGGGAAAAAGATGCTGGCTGTCCACTCTATCTATGCCCCAGTTTTAATCCCAGTTTTTTCATTCTTCCCATACTATAATCAATTCCCCCCTGATTCTACCACTTAGTGACACAGGAGGGGCAACTTGTAGTGGCTGATTAACCTACCAACCCTCACCTCTTTGGGATGTGGGAGGAAACCAGAGCACCCGGAGGAAACTCACAAGAAGAACGTGCTCCATGCACACAGCACCAGATTAAACCCAGGTCTTTGGCACTGTTATAAAATATAATTTGGTGCTCATTTTAAGTTTACTATCACTTTGATTTTTTTTCAGCAACTTGGTATTTTTGACCGATGCGTAAATATGTTGAAGCCTGGCTCAATGATACAGAGAGTTATCTCATCACCTCGCACAAGTTCAAATCCTGTTTGGACTTTGGATGGAAGCCTTAACTTTCTGTTAGCTCTAAGAGTCATTTTTGAAATAAGTTTTGGCAGTCACATTTAGAGTCCAGATCTCAAAACCACTTCAAGTTATCAATGGCAATCAGATTTAGACATGCTTGTAATGTGGGCGGCACAGTGGTGTGCACAGTTAGATCTGCTGCAGCACAACTCCAGTGACTCTGGTTCAACCCTGATCTCCAATGCTATCTGTGTGTAACTTACCTGCTCTTTCTATGATCTTGTGGGTGCTTCCCAGGTAATCTGTTTTCTTCTCACATCCTAATGACGTTTGGGTTGGTAGGTTTATCAGCAACTAGAAGTTGCCCCTGCAACCTGGCCACTGCGAGTTCCCACTGTTGTGTAGCACCATGGTAGAATTTTGGGAGGAGTTGTGAATAGGCTACAAGGAAAATTAGTGGGGAATGGCATAGACTCAATGGACTGAAATAACCTCCTATTGCCACAATTGAGCAGCAGAGCAGGAATGCCTCTGCTGGTTTCATGCACAGCTATCTTGCCAGGCCCGATCAGATTGTCCACCTCACTAGTGTTTCTTTTCAGCACCACCAGTCTAGCCCTGGTATTTGAAAATATCTGGATTGGTCAGGTGGGCAGCAAAGTGGCAAATGGAATTGAATGGAGAGAAGTGTGAGGCAGCAAAGCAAGGGAGTGTGCAGAATCACTGGTAGAAAGCTGCTAAATATGGAAAAACAGGGCAATCTTGGACTACACATCCCCAAATATCAGAATATAGCATGACAAGTAGACATGACAGTTAAAAATGAAAATGGGATTATCAGCTGAGTCACAAAATACTAGTGGGGAGGTTATAATCCAATTGTCCAAGACAATAGTTAGGCCCCGGGCAGAACGCTATCTACATTTCTGCTATTGCATTGTGGGAATAATGAATCTAAAGAGAGATTAAGAATTCTAGCCATAAGGATAGATTGGATAATGTAGGTGTGGTTTCTTTGTAAGTGAGGAGCCAGGCAATGGGAGCAATTTAATGGCGTTGGAAAAAATATAAGGCATCTAGCAAGAATATATGCAGCCTATTTCCCTTAAGAGAGGAGTCTAAAACTACAGACATACATTGAACATAATTGACAGAAGTATCTGAAGGAAGCTGAGGAATTTCTGCTGCAGCCCAGAGGATCAGGAGACCTTGAAACCAATGTTGAAAGAAGAGTAAAGACAGGGTCTCACATCATATGCAACATGAGCTCAGATATGTACATGAAGTGCCATAATTTACACAGTTATGGATCATGTCTGCTCAGTGAAATTCAGTTACTAGCTTGTCTTTATCTAACTTGATGCAATGAGTTGATTTGTCCCCTTCTGTGCCATGAATTGCTGTGTTTCTTTGACTTATCTGAGATCTGCAGCTGAAGGAGTTCCACCATGATCCAACACTGTAGATGCCAGTCTAACTTCTGATCCTTGTCACATCCATCCACCTGCTGGAATTACAGTGGGAGTGTGCCAATGCAGCTGAAGACTTTCAACCCCATTTTCTTCAGATCTATTTATCCTGATTTTCTTGATTAATTCTCCTTCACCCTACCCGATCACCTTTCAGTTAAGCATGTTTTATGTTAGTGTGCAAAAGTTCCTCTTGATCATTCTGTATGGAATTCCTCTTGCCGTCTAAGAGTTGTCAGGCAAAGAAGCTCCTTTGGCATATCTGATGAGCAGCACCATGCTTCAGTTAGGATTGAACCCTCAGGGTGGCTGCTTGTTGTATCATCAAAGGTGTCAGATCGAGAGGTGAGAAGTACAACTCAAAAATGCAATGTGCCTGCAAATAGGCACCAGTATATCATGATCAATAATATTGCCATGTTTTATGGCATTGAAGTATATAAACAATATAAATCTACCTTACTTCTTGAAGGCATATCCCCCTGGAAAATGTACATATATGAGATTGAGAATATGTTATGATGTTTTGTGGGAGTTTAGCATCGTAATGGGTTTATGTAGGACATTTTGGAGGAAACTACTTCTGACAATTCATGATTCATGTCACTGTTTAATGCTGGTTTCTTGCCAAAATCTCTTTAGTGCGCCATCTGTTTTCAAGTCCTACAGTGAGTGCACATCGTGTTTGGCATACTTCCTGTGTTTTGTCATGAATGGTGTGCTGGTGCCTTCTGGGAAAGGGAGTGGGTGGTTGAAGTGTCGGATTGGGAAGACCTCATTACAGCCATTCTTAAAGCTGAAGGTCCTTTTAGCCATCTCTAACCTAAGGTTTTGGATGAATCTCAGAATCTGTTCCATGCTTTTAAATTGGATGACTTTGTAATTAACGTGCCATGCAATTTATTCTCTCATCCATGACCAAGACTGAAAAATATCTGAAAAATGAGATTGAAGGCAACTGAATTAATTATTTATTCATGTAATATACTTAACCTTTAAATATATTAACTCTACAGTTTGCATTGCTTCTCAGAGGGATTGCTGCCATACTGAGTTTGCATCTTTCATGACATAAAGAGAGGATGGAAAAATGCTTCTGTGGAGAATAAGCAATGACACATACCAGTGGGATGGTTTCTGAGCTGTATACATAAGTAGGTCAACGGCATGAGAGGTAGTGTATTCCCTCCATCATTTTCCCTCGCCTTCCATGTACTCTGACAATGG
>JARFYF010000002.1:43073770-43085536 GCA_030265395.1 Rhina ancylostomus
GGAGCGATGGTGAAATGATTGATAAATATCATGAATCAATATGTTTGACTTACAAGAGGCGGAATGGTCTGTGTATCCATTCCCAGTGCATTCATCTTCTTGTAACTTGCAGGAACATAAATGATAATTTTCTAAATTGGAATGGATCTCACATTGGTACAAATAGATGTTAAAAAATAATCATTGTACTGATAAAATTCGCAAATAATTGGTCTGTATATATTGTAGTTCTCTGGAGAGTTTAAAGTTTTCACACTGGCAGAGCCTTTCCTGTGTCTCAACCGAGAAGCAAGTTAGATGTGAATCTATTTCAGGAGTGGATAACTGGGTGAATCTTGATAGGAATAAAAAAGTTTGATTTTAAAAATATTTGCCTCCTTTTATTTGTAACCACCATGGTGGAAAAAAAGGCAGCTATCAGGGCTGGAAGTTTCTTAGATTCCTTTGATGTTATATGGTCTTACTGCTTTTACAATTTTAATTTCTTTGAACTAATAAATGACTTTTATTGATCTGCTTCATTGTTCTAATTACCAAACAATTATGTTTGTACAGGGTCTATTTGTCACCTCAGTGGAGATTCAAATATCATATCATCAAGGCCAAACTGAACAGATTGAATGTGAGTAGTCACAATAACCATCTAAAGCACTGAAATATTACTGGTATACTTTTCAGAATTATACTTTAATCTGCATGGTAATAGTTTCCAACGGGCCTTTAGCTTCCTTTGAGGTCTCTCCACTCAGGGTGAATACTAGTGGATTTTATGTCTGCAGATCATTATATTTGATCATTGGTATCTTTTGGTTTATTGATATTTTTAGCTTGACGCAACATTTATAGCACACACAATGTGACTTAAAGAGCAAAGCAGATTTCCTTTTTTAGTAATTTGAATGCACTTTTCCAATGCTGTATTCCATGCAGTTATTTATGGAAACATTTCCTCCAGTTCTTACATTTGTAGACCTCAGAAGGCCCTCTTTACTAACTCTTGTTTACAATAGAAAAAAATTACAATTCCTTATCAACTTACATATAAATAACCACTGAATCAACTTCTATTTTCCTAATTGTTCTCCAGGGAACTGATTTACTTCTTAATAAAAGTGAACTCTCCTGGGCCAAGAACCACAGTACGCATTTCAAAAGGAGAAAAACATACATAATAAATAACTATCTGGACAGATTCAAGATTAACTAGTTGACATTTAAATTAACTTCTTTGATTAAGAGATGGCCATGCGACAACCATGTTCGGAGGTGCACTAAATGGCCTGGTAACTTGTTCATCTTTGTGGGGGAAGAAAGAATGATTTGCATTTATTTTCTGTATTTCATGTCATTTGTAAATATTTTATATTCCATGAAATATTTTTGCAGTGTAGTCATTGCTGCATTGAATGGAACACAGCATGCAACAAGCTCCCACAAACAGTAATGTGATAATGACCAGACAATCTGTTTTTCTCCCCAGTGAATGTTTTCAGCAAATAGTTCCCCTGCACTTCTTCAAATATCGTGATGGAATACTTTGTGTCTGCCCATCTAAAATGAGCGATAACACCTTGTTTTCCTGGCTTATCAAGAAAAACAATGTCCCCACACCACACTGAAGTCAGCCTAGTTTATCAGGCAGAGGTCTATGGAACTTTTTATCTCAGATGCAAATGATAATCCAGGTTGCACTTGTGTCATCATGATTGTTCTTCTAAGATCCAGAAACCTCAGTGCTCGAACAATGGGCTTGCTGTCAGTTTGTATTTCCACATGGAGATGCAGTATATTTATATTAAATCAATGTCAAAGCCAGACTCTACAAATGTACTTTAGAAAAGTGGCATGAAAGTTACCACTTTATTAGATAGCGTTTCCATTTCAAAAGGCTTTTATGGTTTGGTTTGAATTATTTGACCAAATGGTACCTGTATTGCAAAATAAAATTCACAATGTGTAAAATGTCTCTAATTATATTTAAAACGTTCAAGCTGGGTAGTGTATACTCAGCTTCAACAGAGGAAACAAATGGAAGCCAATTGCAGAAACCCCTGGGCTCATTTATTGTTTAAAAAGAGAAAATAATATCAGGATTGATCAGAATCAACATGAATTTATCAAAGGGAAATCATGTTTGACAAAGGTGTTGGAATTTTCTGAAGTTATAACTAGCACAATTGATAAAAGGGGGAATGTAAGCTCAAAGAACAACAGCTTATTTTTCATCTGGGCATGTGGTAGCCTGCAGAACTCAATAATGAGTACTCCAAATTCAAATAGCTCCGTCTTTCTTTCTGTTTGTGTCCATTTGGACTGGCCATTTGTGTTTGCCATTCTCCTTTTCCTTTCATTCTTTCATTTGTATATTCTGGTCTGCTGGGCTCATCTCAGTAGGCCAGACTATACAACATCAATCAGACTTCACAACATGAGCAACACATTACACAGACAAAGGAGTTTAACTGTACATTCAATGGCAACATCATTTCACCCTGTCTCTGACATTCCCTCTGTTCCAGCCATTGCCCTCCCCCACCTTCTCTGCTACTCAGCAAAAAAACAAACTGCTGGAAGAACTCAGCGGCTCAAGCAGCATCTGTGGAGGCAAAGGGATGGTCGATGTTTCAGGTTGAGATCTGCATCAGGACTGAGAGTGTAGGAGGAAGATAGCCAGTATAAACAGGAGGCGGGGACTGAGGTAGGTGGAACCAAGTGAGGTGGAGGACAATATGCAGATAGAGCCAGGTGGAGGAGGGGATAGGAAAGGTAAGCCTATGGAGAAGAAGAGATAAAGGTAAATTCCTCCCACTTTCTACATATCAAAGGTGTAGCCATGGGCACTCGCATGGGCCCCAGCTATGTCTGTCTTTTCACTGGCTCCATAGAACAGTCCTTGTTCCAAACTCACTCTGGCATGCCTCCCCAACGCTTTCTCCATTACATTGACAGCTGCATTGGTGCTGCCTCCTGCACTCATGTGCAACTTGTCAATTTTATTACCCTAGCTACAAACTTCCACCCCGCAATAAATTCACTTGGCCTATTTTTGAAACTCCTCTCCCTTTTCTGGATCCCTCTGTCTCCATCTCAGAAGACAAACTATCTACCAATATCTACTATAAACCCATTAAGTCCTACAGCTACCTTGACTACCTTGCACAAGTGTCATTATGTTTATTTTGTTGTTTTATTTTTGCACATTTAAGTTATGTATAATTTATGTTAATTTATGTTTATGTTGACTTATGTTTGTCTCATCTTGTGCTTCTGCTGCAAAAAGCTAATTTTCATGGCTTTTGTACCCTGAGGATGTATGCCTATGACAATAAACTTGAACTTGAGCCATACCTCCTCCCACCCAGGCTCTTGTAAGGACGCCATCCCTATCTCTCAGTTTCTCCACTTCTGCCACATCTGTTCTCAAGAGGCTTTCGCTTCCAGGATATGTCCTCCTTTTCCAAGATACGCAATTTCCCCTCTACAGTAGTAGATGGAGTCTTCTCTCACATTTCTTCCAAACTCCATCCCCGAGACAGAACAGAGATAGAGTTTTCTTGGTCCTCGCCTTTCAGCCAGCTTTTACCCCACTAGCATCTGCATCCAGCATAACCCATTTTGCCATTTCTGCCAGCTGCACTGGGATCCCACCACCTTCCCATCTCCCCACCCCCTTCTGATTTCTTCAGGGACTACTCTCTGTGTGACTCCCTGGTCCACTCATCCCTTCTGACTCACCCCACCCCTGCAACCATAGGAGACACAACATCTGTCCCTACACCTCCTTCCTCACCACTAGCCCGGGACCTAAACAGCCTTTACAGGTGAGGCAGGCATTCATGTGCATCTCTTCCAATTTCATCTTAGCGCACTTGATATGGATGAGGGGATCATGTACAATATATCCAAATTTTCTGATGATGACAAAATTAAGTGGCAGTGTATGGTCTGAGGAGACTGCAGAGAGGCTTCAAGGCTACAATTGACAAAGTGAATGGGCAAGACATTTTTGTAGAAAAACATAGAAACCTGCAATATCTTTTAAATGATCAAAGATTGAAAAGTGTTGTTACGAAGGACCTGGTGGCCTTGTACATCAATCCCTGGATAATAATTGCAGGCTCTGTTTGCAATACCCACATTCCATGCATAAAAAAGTATTGTCAATGTTAAATTCTCTCACAGTACACATTTTTTTTATGTAGTTCTTGAACATACACACAAAGAATAGAAACAAGGTAAGCTTTTGAAGAAGCCATTGTAATTAGCAACATTTGTCCAAATCTAAATTTAAACCATGACAGAGTGAATCTATCCACCTTCCAAAAATATTCATTGAACATTTGTTTCACAATAGCAATGAATTGACGTAAGAGTGACAATTATACTTTAAGTATCTCATAAGTTTCTGTGATCTAATTATAGACTAGAATGCTGGTAGCTCACCATTTCAAGAGAGTGACCAATTACTTAAGTAATAGATTTAGGCAATTGACATCACATCCAGTTTGAAGTATAATTGTGGGACAGGATAAATGTTTAATTATTTGATGTATCAAAACTTTACATCAACATAAATTCTATCACGTTGCAGAATAGCTTTGCATGTCAGATCAACTTTCCCTAAACATCCATCTACCCGACTGTGCCCCAATGTATCTCTTCCCCAATAACTTCTCTATTATTTTTGTGAAATGCAAGCTGTTCTATTTCATAGAAAGTTAATGTTATGAAAGACATATATTTTGATTTCCTATTGAAAATCAAAACTCGAGATTTGGCAGATGCTGCAGTATTTTTCATGAAGCCTGCTCCCCACCTAATGAAAATCCACATTTGCAACTTTATTTTTAAGCACACCCATTGGAGAATATATAAATCGATAATAACAGTGAACACTAATTTTTCTTCTTCATGATTAGATATAATCACTATTTTTTTTGCTCAGACTCGGGAACGGATTACTATTGATTGAAAAATCAATGAATCGATTCTCATGAACTGCTTGTTGCAAAGTTCCTGTATGGTTTATTACTCATTGCTAAGTCAGTCCCTTCAAATCACTACAGCAACCAGATGGATCAGCTCAAATGAATTGTTCTTACATAGTTCAGATGTTAACTGTTCTTTGGCTTGTTCTTCATCTAACACATGAACTAACCATTTGGACCATGGCCATCATTTACTCCCATATATCCATTATTGACCGAATCATTTATCTCTGGGTTATTTTGTAATTGAAATTTGTCACTAAAATGGTATTTCACAAGATAATGAAAACCAATGAAACTTTTGCAGGGCATACAATCTAAAATTTCTGTTTTACTAAAAGATTACTGTGATATCTTGGATTACTCATCCCACTCCGTGAACTGCTTCTCTTTCTCTGTCTCAGAGAGTGACATCCTTCTCTCTGCGCTTCCTTGTGTAACCACAAGAGATACAGTACCTATTCTTTCTTCTCCACCCTTCCCACCTTCCAGGGGCACAAACAGTCCTTGCAGGTGAAGCAGTGATTCACTTGCCCTTTTGCCAATCTAGTGTACTGCATTCAGTGCTCACGATTCAGATGGCTTTATATTGGAAAAAGCAAATGCAGATTGGATGATGCTTTTCAGAACACCTCCGTTCAGTTCACAAAAGTGGCAATGAACTCCCAGTCACCCGGCACTTTAATTCCCCATCTCACTGTGACCTCTCAGTCTTTGGCATTCCACAATCCCAATGTGAGCTTCAGGAACATCTCTTCATCTTCTGCCTTGGCATGTTGCAAGCTTTGGAACTTAATACATCAAAATTGGCCCTTGACCAGTTCTGATATAAGACCATCCACTTGTAACATTAACTCAGTTTTTCTCTCTTCTCTCTGCTGAAGGTTTCAGCATTCTCTTTTAATTAAGATTTTCAGCAACTGCATCTCACAGTTCAAGCATGTTTATTTTTCTCTCCTTCTTTTGTTCATTCATTTTTCCTCAATTTACACAGATCAGTTATAATTTGAAAACATACATTTGCTTCTCCTGGACAGCTACTGAAATCTAATGCATCATGCTGACAACTTGGTCTGCATCTTATCACAGACAATCGCTTTGTTCTCTTCATCCTTTCCTCTCTCAGCAGCCTAAAACATGCTGGTTTTCTCACTTTTCCAGTCCTGATGATCAACTTGAAATCTTGACTTTGTCATTCTCTCCATAGTTGCCACCTGATCCGCTAACCCCAGCGTTTCTGTTTTTATTTCAGATTTCCAGCACCTCCAATTACTTTTCAATTAGGCACAATGTCTACTTGGTTATAGTTACCCAAATGTATGCAGCTGAAACCTTAGGAGTCTAAAATAAACAATTGTGCACCTGTATTCATGAAAACAGGTACAACAAAACCCAGTTTATTGGAATTGGTTTATTATTGTCACTGGTACTGAGGTACAGTGAAAAACTTGCCTTGCATACTATTGATGCACGTCACACAGTGCATTGAGGTAGTACAAGGTAAAACAATAACAGAGTGCAGAATAGTGTTACAGTTATAGAGAAAGTGCAGTGCAAGGTCATAATAAGGTAGATTGTGAGGTCAAGAGTCAATCTTATCATCTTGTTAGACAATCTTATCATTTACTTAGACTATGCTCACAGATGGTCAGAGTTTTGATCACTGCTAAGTTTTTGGGGCTTTTTGTTTAGGCAGGACTGGTGAGAACAGGAACTCATTTGTACAAAAACTGACTGCTGCTCCCAGAACTTGAGCAGTTAGACCAGTAATCCTTTGAAAAGTCTGGCCAAAAATGCTCAAATTGTCAAAATGTTGCATACATTGTGGAGGTGATATGAGCAGGTGCTCTTGCAAGCTCCACAAACCACAGCCAACTGCAAACTGTTCATTCTTACTCCCTGACAGGTGGCATCCCTGTGACAGGACATACTTCTGAGCCTTGGTGCAGGTCCAGAAAACTTTATCTTCCTGGACATCAGGGAGCCAAATTGTAGCTCACCTATTTCCATGAAGTCTGTGGGCAAGTTTATCTACCATCTCCTTTCCAGAACCTCTTCATCAAAGGAACGCGTCCCATTGTACTTGTTTGAGTGGCCAAGTTGCAAAGAACTAAAAACCTTCTAATGAAAGGTCATTGACTTGAGATGTTTCCACAGTTCCTCCCTCCACACCTGCTGAGTAATTCCAGCATTTTCTGCTTTTATTTCAGATTTCCAGCATTTGCAGTATTTCACTTTTGGGTTAAGCTACAGTGAAAAGCTATGTAAACTATAGATATATTTTGCTGATGAGTCAGTATGTCCCACAGGACTTTACCGGCTACTAATTTAAGATCTGGTAGATTTTGGTTAAATTTACAGCAAACACAAGGAAATAGAAGGAGAACTTGTAAAATTACTTTGGCCGGATTGAATTACTACACAACTGATGAACAAGATCAAGATGTTACAGCCCCAATACTTAGCAAAAGGTTGTGGGGATGAGGGGAGTGGGGTGGGGAATGGGGATGTGGATATTGTTTTTAATTCAAGAATCCCAAGTAAACAGGTTTTCCACAGGTCACACAGGTCATTCTGAGTTAAACAACAGGACTGGATTAACGTCCTTCACCCTCATTTCTCAGCTGCAACAAACCAGATTAAAAGGTGGGCTATCGCTTGGAGGTCCTTTGCACCAAGCCACAGTGAGGAAACACAGAGGAAGGGGAAAGGGAGGATCTAAAAAGCCGATGAGCAGGCGTTGGGAAAGGTTTATCATCATCTTGGGGTGTGGGAGGAAATGAGAGATGAGGCTGCTGCAAGGGAGATCAGAGGCGGGGGGTTGGAGGGGTAGGGAGGGAGACCAGGTGTCAGCTTCATGAGGAAGGAAAGCAAAGACCAGTTTGGTGTGGACATCATGTCTTGAATGGACACCATGTTTCAACATGGCGAGATCAAATCACTGAGGTTTCCGATCAGAGGAAGGAAAGCGTGTTTTCCTGAGGGGAAGCACACCTGTTCCCCTGGGCTTTAAAATACATTTACCTTCTGGATCTTGCTGCCTTTTTCATCCTTAAGCTGCTGAGTTGCCCAAGGCCATTTAGTGGAGAAATGAACTGAGTTATGCTGCCTCTTTATGTTATTCAAATAGCCCTGCAATTTCTCAGCAATTGTATTGTCTGGACATACTTTGCAACCAATAATTGAGATACGAAGGAATTTGATGCAGGTGAAGCAGAACAATAAAGAAAGGAATAGATGTGTTTGAATGAAGTATCTTGTAGAAAAAAAATCAAAATATTAATGACAATTATTAAGCAATATCAAAAACATTTCAGTTGGACTTTAGCTGAAAACAGAAGTGAAATAAATTTTAGGCATTAAATTGTAGCATCTACCAATGTCAGATTACAATATTATATGTTATTTTAAATCTTATTTTTTTAATTCAAACCACTTTTCGATAAAATCGTGCATACATGCGTCTGGTTTACAGGAGAATCCTATAAAGTTCCATTTCCAGCTCTGTGATTAATTATCCAGTGCCATTCATTGATATGTGACACTATAGATATCCATACTTCATTAAAATAGATTTTATTCCATTTCATTTTCATTCATTCTTATTGCATTTATTTCGAACTATTAATGAATAGCGAAACACAGATGTATTTCAAATTGGAAAGAACTTCTCTCAGGTCAGAGATTGTGCAACGCATTTAACTTCCAAATACTTCTTGACCAGTAGAGAAATTTTATTTTGCATTGTACCTGTTCTGTTCCCTGTACTAGTTGTGGAATGTATGCTATTATTGCTCCTGATAACATGTACAGTTTAAACTCTATCTTTATTAAATCTCATAAAACTTTTGTTAAATATTTTCACTTGCATCTCAACATCATCATTTTGGCAATCAATAGAGATATCAATAGTGGATTAAAATTGAGTATTCACAACAACTGATAACTTTTAGCCCAGTATGTTTGCTTTGTGGATATATCACATGATGTGCTGTTCTGAGCAAGCTTTGCTTCAACAGCTCTGAGTTCATTATTGAATATGAATTATTGTAATTAGGGAGAGTTCATTGATTTGCATGTTCAGAAAATACCTTCAAGTGCAGTATTGCTATTTATGTATAGGTATTTCCAGAATTTCCTTTAGATTTGCACAGTAAGAGTCTTATGGGAATGTTTAGTTAAGTATTTCATGGACAAGGAAAATACTTAAGTTCTGCAGTTTAAGGAAAGGCAATTACAACAAAATTATGAAGCTCTATAAAAATTGCACATTTTTTCTGAAGATTAAAAGGTGGCATAAAATTTGAATTACTCAAAAATAGGATTAAAATCAAGTCTATGCAAATTCATTTGTAGTGAAGTCATTCACCATTCCACATACAATATAAAGTGTGAATATTTCATTCTATCCTACCTCTAGTGAGCCTGTCCAATGAACTGTTAAAATCCTCAAGCCTAAATAGATGTCTTTAAATAGAGCACAGTGAATACTCTGGGTGCCATAAAAGAAAGAAAAGGAAAAGGTGTAACAAATATCACTTAGCATTATTTAAATTGATTGAATTGCTTTTTTAATCTAAAAAAATACCATTGGATAGTCCTAAATGAAAACTTTTATGCAGAGAAACAAACATATTTTAACTGAGCAGCATCTTCCCAAGAAAATTTGGCATTTAATATTTTAATTGGTGCAGTTAACTTAGACAGGGAATTTGGAGCCACTAATAGCCTTCGGAAGTATGGCAAAAATCCCATTTCTGCTCCTCCCAATGATGCAATTGAAACTTGAACTTGCTTGCGTTCATCCTGTAGTTCTGAATGCTCTGGAGATTTTGGTAGGATTGCCACCGAGGTTAGCCTATGTTCCAGAAGGTTTCACATCTAAGTGCCCCCAGCCCCACTACTGTCCACTCAATCATCCCCACACCCACAACACTCTACGCACTGACATTTGATCATTCACTTGTCCATCTTCAGGGCACACACCTTCCTTCACCAGTTAAAAAGCAGTGTCTTTATTAGCTTACTGGAGAATCCTCGGATGGTACCCTTATATTCGTGACCTCAATGTTTTTGTAATTATTAAGTAGAAATCTTCAAAGAAAATGAAATCAAAGCACATTTTTTTCTTTGGTCACATTGGTGATCTTCCCTGTGATGGCTCACAGCAGGATTCAAGAGATGTATTTATAATTTGTGAAGACTCCACTATCTCTTGGAAGATATTTAATGCTATTGTTACAGCAAGGCACAATAGCCATGATTCATTCACCACAAACAACACCAGGTTGGTTGTAGAGTGGTAATTGTACATCAGTTGCTGCAAATGGGAGATCATAATTCCTTGTGCCAAGCAGCAACTGCTATCACTCATAGGCTAATGCATTCACACTTCTGGAACTATTAAGGGATGGCTGATGTGGATGCATCTACTTCCTACACTCCCAATCATATCATCATGTCATTTGCACCATTTCAAAGGTGTACATCTTTGAAACAGAAACAATAATCTGCGTGTTTAAATGTGTACATAAATTAATGAGCAATTATTACATTTTGGAAATCACAATTTTGGAAACATCATTAATATTTCCTAAAATAATCAAATGAGTTGAAATAATAATGGTGAATTTTATAAACTATATATAAACAACAGAAGAAGTCAAAATACAACTACAGCATGACTTGCAAGAGTTAATAAGACTGAAGCATCTTTAAAAAGCATACTGATTTAAATCACCTTCATAAATTTGAAGAATTTCTCACATACCAAGTAAATATTTAAATAGTAAACATCTAGTCTCTATATAAGCTAAGAACTTGCTAAAACCATCCTATCCTCCTATCCCCTGTTCACCCTCCTGACTGCATGTTGCAATATTGACCCAAAATTTCTTCAAACAGTCCATAGTTCCATATGGAGTTGCCAGCAATGGTCTCTTTCGCTGTGAAGAATCTAGCTCAAATGTATGCATGTGATAAAATCCCAAACCTCTGCACAGCCGACTGGTTCTGTGTTCAGACTGTTGAATCCTCATGGTATCCAGTAGTGGAGTGGGAACTTTACCTCGACAATAAAGTTGCATGGCAATACTCTGTAAAACATGGATGACTTCCCATATCTCAAGAGTCATCTCTCGACAAAGGCAGACATCAATAATGAAATTTAGAATTTCTTTCAATGGGCTATCACAGCCTTTGGTTAACTGAGAAAAAAAATAGATCAATACCTCAGACCTGAATCAAAACACATGGGAAACAGTGACCCCAGCCATCCTATATACTTCTGAGACATGGACTACCTACTGCAGGCACCTCATGAAACCTGAAAGGTATCACTTGCAACATCTCCATAAAATCCTCCAAATTCACTGGAAGGATAAGTGAACCAATATCAGTGTCCTCTCCCAGGCTAGTGTCACTACCATTGTCCTCATTACATTCAGTTGGTTTCATTGGGCAGGCTGCTTCATTCACATGCCAACACCAACCCCTCGAAGCAGACAAATTATTGTGAGTTCTGTCATGGGAAGAAATGACCAGTTGGACAGAGAAAACAGTTCAAGGATATGCTTAAAGCTTCTTGATAAAAATCAACATCTCCACTGATGTTTGGGAACCTCAGGTTCACAAGTGCGAAGAAGCAGTGAGGATGATATTGAGAACCTCGTGTCCATGCATCAGGAGTAGACAGAAGCCCTGTGTAAACAGTAGAAGGAAAGCACCACCACACAAATTACCCACCTACACAGGCAACCAAGCATGTCCTGTCCCATCA
>JARFYF010000002.1:43131460-43155665 GCA_030265395.1 Rhina ancylostomus
CTAGTTCCAGCTCCTTAATGAGTTCAGCTAGGAGCTGTGGCTGGACACACTTCCGACAGCTGTAGTTCTCGGGGGCACTGGAAATCAACCTGATCTCCCACATCCTGCAGGACAAACATACCACTGCCATCCTAATGCTCCAAGTACAAAGAATAAAATGTATTCTTTTAGGAAACGCATTTCACCTGTTCCCATCAATGATATTTTGAATGGTCGTCAGTAGTTTGGTTGAACATTCTCTCACTCTTCTGAATTATGACAACTCACTTGTTGATAAATAATGTTTCAAAAAGTTCATATTCATCTTTTTCCAAAGACTGGAGCTAGGTTATCTGGTCTGTAGTTGCCATAGAATAGATTTGCACCGGTCGCTTTTTTAATCCATCCGAATCTTTGCAATTAAATGAGTTTGCTGCAAAGTCAAATTTCATTAATCTCAGTTTGCAACTCATTTAAGAAGTGCAAATGTATGTTAATTGATTCTATTTTAAGATGTGTTTTTATCATCACTATTTGTATGTTGCTCTGTTCTCCCTAAAGATCTGAGATCCAACTTTCTTTTGGATGTGTGGTAACTAATTATACCGAATTTCCAGCTTTCCATAAACAATTTTAAACAGACTGGCATTTGATTTCACTTGTGTTTGTTAGATTCATACCAGTCTTGCATTCAGTGTTTCTCTCAGCTCCTCTAGCATTTTGTGCCTTGATTTAATTCTATAGTTTACCCAACCATCCTCCTTTCTGGATTTCCTGGTGACTCCATAAGAAAAGAGCCAAAAAAAAAGACTGGGATTGTAATGAGCAATTTAATATGTGGCTAAATATGCTTGCTTCCATTATTTCTTTATATAGCCAGCTGGTCATTGGCTGAATTTATTAGCAGGGGCCTAAAAATGGAAGTGTTTAATACTACATAATGCTGGAGATGGATTGCGGCAGCTAGTGACACTGGAATCATTCTAAATGTTATGTTGTGGAAGAATCTGCAATGGTTGACTGCTAGAGACAACGTCCACTGAAGTTTTTGGATGCTGTGCTGGAGGTTTTGGTGGAGAAGGTAGGATGTGGAGTGCTAATGCATATCCTTGGTGAAAATGGGACAGAAAGTTTCCAATCACTTACATTGAATTCTTTATAAAAATAACAGGGCAGTCAGTGAAATTATGTTTCAAGGTATTGGATACAGTGCAGGATGTTAAATGATCTTGTAATTATTGTTCTTGGCAACTTGCACATCTTCATAGAATTTTCAGGTGTGACAGACAGGGGTACAAAAATGGAATGGGGGTGTTGCTCTGTTCATTAGGAAGAGCATCATGGTAGTACCTGGGAAGAATATCCCGGGTATATATTGGGTAGAACTTAGGAATAAGAGAGGTTATCACTTTGGACTTGGATTCTAGGTCTCCCAATAATTAGTGGGAATTAGAAGAAGATATGTAAGCAGATGGGTGTAAAAGCAATAAAGTTGTAGTTGTGGGAAGGTTTTAACTTTCCCAGTATTTACTGGGATTGCCTGAATGCAAGAGGCTTGGATGGGGTGGAAGTCATAAAATACATACAAGAGTTTTTTTGAAGTATCATGTAGAGAGCCCCTACTCGGGAGGGGGCTATACTTGTCTTGGGAGATGAGAATAGGCAAGTAATAGAAGTATCTATGGAGGAGTGCCTTGGGAACAGTGTTTGGTACGCCTCAAGGTAGTCGTGGAAAAGAGCAGATTGGCCCTCAAGATAAGCTTATAAACTGGGGGAAGGTGAAGTTCAATAGTGCAAGACAGGACCCGGTGGAAATAGACTGGAAGCAGCTGTGATGGGCAAATGGCATTGGATAAGTGAGAGGTGCTTAAAAGCGAAATGGTATGAATTCAGATTCAGCACATACCTTTATGGGAAAGAAGTTGGTAAGTTTAGGAACCTTGGTTGATGAAGGATATTAAAGGTTTGATTGGGGGAAAAGGAGGAAACATTTATCAGGTGTAGGAAATTAGTATCAAATGAGTCCTTTGAGATATATAGAGGAAATAGAATAGAAAAAAATTAGGAGGGCAAAAAGGACCTTTGCAAGTAGGATTAAGGAGAATCCTAAAACCTTTTATAAATGGTAAGCAGAAGCGTAACTGAGAAAAGAGTAGGTCCTCTCAGGGATCAAAGGAGGAATCTATGTATTAGAGAATTTGTGAGGTCCTGAATGAATACGTCTCAACTATATTTACCAGGGAGATGGATGTGAAGGCTGGAGATGAAAGAGGAGTACACTGATATTCTGGAGCCCGTCTCTGTCAGGAAGGAGGAAGTATTAGAAATATCAGGTCACGTTAGTGTGGACAAATCCTCAGGGCTTCACGGCATTTAAATCAAGGATGCTAGAGGAGGAGATTGCGGGGTCTCTGTTAGAGATTTTTGCCTCCTCGTTAACCATGGGTGAGGTACTCAAAGACTGGAGGATAGATAATGTTGTCCCCTTGTACAAAAAGGGCAGTAGGGTTAAATCTGAAAACTACAGGGTGGTGAGCCTTGAGTCAGTGCTAGCGAGGTTTCTGAGAGACAGGATTTATGTTCACTTGGAAAGGCAGGGACTGGTTAGGAGTTGTCAACATGGTTTTGTGCAGGAGAGATCATGTCTCATAAATCTGAATGTTTTAGGAAATAACTAAGAAAATTTATGAAAGTGGAGCAGTTGATATGGTTTACATGGACATTTTTGACAAGGTTCTGCATGGTAGGCTCGTCTAGAAGTTTAAGGCACCAGGAATCCATGGCATGTTGGCAAACTGGATCCATGTATGATAGGAGGCAGAAGGTAGTGGTTGATGGGTGTTTTTCTTACTGGAAGCCTGTAACAAGTGTACAATGGGGGTTGGTGCTGGGAACTTTGTAATATATATAGGTCAGATTAATAAGTTTGCAAATGACATGAAGATTGGTGGAGTCATAGAAAGCGAAGAAGACTGTCTAAAGATGCAGCAGAGTTTAGATCAGCTGGAAAGTTGGGTTGAACAGTGGCAGATGGAATTTAATCCAGACACGTTTGAGGTAATGCACTTTGGGAAGTCAAATTCTGGTTGGGATATATAAAGTAAATTGTAAGGACCTTAAGAACATTAATGTACAGAGACACCTTGGGGTGCAAGTCCATAGCTCAGTAAAAAATGGTAACACAAGTGGAAAGGGTAGTGAAGAATATGTTTAATATACTTGTCATCATAGGCTGAGACATTAAGGAGAAGAGTTGGGTTGTCATGCAGCAACTGTACATAATATTTGGATAGACCGCACTTGGAGTATGGTGTACGTTTTTGTTGCTACATCACAGGAAGGATGTGGTAGCAATAGATAGAGTGCAGAAGAGATTAACCAGAATGTGGCCTGGAATGGAGGGCTGCAGTTAAGTGGAGAGAATGGATAGGCTGTTTCTTTAACTGGAACACAGGCTGAGGGGTGACTTCACAGAGGTTTATAAAATTGAGGGGCATAAATAGGATAGATAGTCAGAATATTTTTCCCAGGGCAGGGGAGTCTAGAACTAGAGGACACAGATTTAAAGTGAGAGGAGAAATTTAAAGTAGATCTGAAGGGTAGTTTTTCACACAAGGGCTGGTGAATATCTGGAATGAGCTGCGAGAGGAAGTAGTAGAGGGCAGATACAGTTACAACATTTAAAAGGCATTTGGACAGGTACTTGTTATAGGAAAGGTATGGAGGGATATCTGACTAATGCAGACAAATGGGATTAGCACAGATGGGCATTGCAGTTGGCAAGGACCAGGTTGGCTGAAAGGGCCCATTTTGGTGCTGTGTGATTCTAGGAAATGCAATATTTCACCAACTGTGCCATTTAGAAAATATCGATTGAGCAGTGTCAACATGGATATATGGAAAGGATATCCTGTTTAAAGAATCAGTTCAAATTCTTGGGGGATGTATCTCATAGAGTAGGTGAGGGGTGCTAGTGAATGCAGTGTACTTAGATTTTCACTAGGCTGTCAGTAAGGTCCCACACTAGAAGTTGTTGCATAGAGTTAGAGCACATAGAAAAAGGGGAAATATATGAGTGTGGATTGAGAGCTGGTAAACATAGAAAACAAAGTAGGAATAAACAGGACCTCAGCCTGGCATGCTGTAAACTACTGGGTATTGCAGGCATCTGTGCTTTGGAACTGATTATTCATAATCCATATCAATGATTTATCTCGAGGGATCAAATGTAACATTTCCAACTTTGCTAATGGCACAACAAATGAGGTTATCTGCTTTAGCAGGGAAAAAGAAACACACTGGGAAATGTTACTGTACAAGGCAACTTGGGTATCCTTGTTCATGCATCACTGAGACCTTTACAGGTGCAGCAGGCAATTAGGTAAGCCAATGGTTATGTGGCCTTTATTGCAGAAGTATTTGAATGCAAGAGCAGGGGCATCTTACTACTGGAAGCTGAGGTTTTGGTAGAGAGCTGTATTGGAATAAATGGCATGGCCTGGCAGCTGTCAGTCACTGACCTCGAGTAGCAAAAGATCTGCACGGTTTATGTTTCAGCACATCACGACATGCATTTATTCTCTCTGGGTAATTTTTTTGGAAAAGTCACTAGAACTCAGAGGTGAAAGTAATTTAAATTCCTTACTAGTTCAGTCATATTGATGGTTCATGTTTAACCAATTTGTATGAATGCATTGGCCACTTTCTCAGAGGTACATCACACTAGCTTACTTTCATCACTGTCAATATTGCTCCAAATAAATATAAATAGTTATTACCTGAAGTTTTTCCATGAAATTAATGTGCCACTTCCACCTCCAAATGATACAGTGTCAGTATCTGAGCTGGAGTGCTCATTCAAGTGTGTGTGTGTGTGTGTGTGTGTGTGTGTGTGTGTGTGTGTGTCTTCACATTCTTCTCCCATTGTCTGGCTATATTGCAGTTCATGGCTTTTTTGAGAGGAGAAAAACTGAACTGAGGAGTGGGTGAGAGTAAGAAATGCATGATTGCAACATCTACAGCTGGTAGATCAGAAGAGATTGCGGCATTTGGGGATGTAAGGAGAATACAAGGATATCATTGCCTTTAATGGTTTCAGTCCCACATTGATTTTGGCTATTACAGTTATGGTGACCACTGCTACCCCGTTGGGGTTAATTACAGTTACCTCTGTTTCCCATCAATTAGCTGCTTCTATAATAGTGAAGTAAGCAATTAATTTGTAACTGGTTTATTAATGTCACATTAGCAAGATACAGTGGAAAAACTTTGTTTTACATGCTGTCCATACAGATCAATTCAAAACATAAATAAATCAAGGTAGTACAAGGGAAAAGCAATAACAATGCAGAATATAGAATCACAGTTACAGAAAATGTGCAGTGCAGACAAACAGGTGCAAGGACCATGACAAGGTAGGATGTGAGGTTTCTAAGTTTAGTGGTGCATTGAGTGGTATGAAGTATTTGAAGATCAGCTTGACTATAAATGTGAAGTCATTGGACTTATAATAGCAAGGAATTCTAGTTCTGGTATTGATTTTCACTGCTAATTTCCTTTGTAATGTGTTCCTTGATGATCTCTTGACTGTCTGTAAATTCCCAAATTATAAGGGACATCAGATTTAGTGTCCTGTAGAATATAGAGTAAAAGGAAACAAAATTTCTAGCGATGAAATTGCTCCATTTTGTACTTTTTTTTTAAAAAGTGCTGAAGCAGTGTTTTGGGTCACTCTAAAGCCGTTAATGGAGCATGAACTCCAATTGCGGTTTTCACAGAAGTGTTGGCTTTCCTGTGTAGGCTGTGCTGAAACTGGCTTTGCAGCCTGACGTTCCCAATTGATATGTTGCAAGATCTCACCATTTTGACAATGGAACACAGCAAGTTTGATCTTTCCGGGCAGCTCCTAAAGGGACAAACCATTATATATAAAGTGCACTCTTCCAGCTACAGAAGAGTATTGTCAATGAATGAATGGGTGTAGCGATGATAGGAAGGGGGTGGGAGGGTGATTCTAGGGAAGTCCCAAGAGATCTTAGCTGGCTGGTGAAGGATAATGCCTGAAAGAGGCAAGTCCTTTGTGCAAGGGTAGGCCACAGAGACCCTCCGGACTCTCGGCAATGCACTTGTGCATTGTTGAGAGTTGTCAGAGGGGTCTTTGTAAGGAAAGCAAAGCCTTGCCTACATTTTCAAGTAGCTTGCAAAGCAGGCAAATGCTGCACGCTCCTGTTTGCTGAATGAAAATTGAATGAAGCTTTATATGGAGAGTGAGTGACATCCCTAACACAATAATGAGAAGCACTCTCTTGAGATATAGTAGAAATCATGAGCAGCCAGGAATGATCTTGAGGCTAGGAATATAAACATGACTCTAAACTCCATTGGTAAACAATTAAGATGCAGATGAGGTTATCTTTGAGGTGGTAGAATGACTAATTCCTGACAGCAGAGAAAATAGACATTTCACTTAACATGTTTTATAGCTGCAAAAACATTGACTGTTACTGTGTTTTTTTTCCATTAGATAATTTCTGAACTGAACTCAGAATATACCTCTGTCTCAGGCCTATCAAATCTCCAATTTCCTACCAGGATCAAATTGACTTTAAGTTATATTCACTTTCTCTGATCATTTCAGGATTCAGACACTTAGAAGTATTACAGACTTCAGGGCAATGGATTGAAACCACTTAAAATAGAAAAATATCTGATCACAACTCTTATTTCTTTTCATTTCTATGTGTATTCTAGTTGCCCCATGGCTCCAGAAACCTGGGTTAAATCCTGATCTCCATGCAAACTTCAGAAAGACAGCACGATTGTCCAAGTGCTCCAGTTTCCCCTTGCATCCCAAAGACACAATGACAGCTTAATTGGTGACTATAAATTGTCCTTTCATGTAAGATGGTGGAAAAAGAATTAAAGGGAATTTGCTGGGGAATGAGAATACTGGATTGTTCTGTTGGGAACTGACATGGACAATAGGCTGAATGACTTCCCTCTGTGTTATAATAAATAGATAAACACATTAACAAGGTTGTTAACAGCAGAAGCTCATCCCTCTGCTTTTTTTTTGTGTATCATGGTTGTTTTGCACTAAATCCAATGATGATCAAGTGTTATTTATCAAAGCTTATCAACTAGCCTATATTTTCGTCATAGAATTTCTGTCCCAATATGATTTTTTGACAATTGCCATCACATTTTCCATTATTTTCTGTGGACTTGGATGATTTCATGGACTTGGATGTCAGCTGGATGATTTCAACTGAAGTGAGTTTTCTTTCTATCTTCCTAACTTCTTCCATATGCACAGTTAAGATTTCTTGCCAATGAAAATGGCATTTTATATAAAGTTTTGTGAGCTGTAAAATTGCAGTATAAGTTTTGGCAATCATCCATGAATTTCAGCAAACCAAGGCAATAATTAATTTTCTGGGAGCAGCAACAAGATCATAATTAACAGGTTGAGATGATGCCTGTAAAAGTGACTATGAATCCTGAGTGATTTAGAATCATCATCTGGTTCTCTAGCTTAGAATAGAACCTCCAATGAATAAGAACACAGTAAAATGTTATTTTACAATATATTATCTTTAATATTTGTGTTTTGTTTTTATGGTCACTTGACTGCATTCTACACTCCATATAGAGTAATTAAGAACAGACTATAAAGAATTACCTTTTAATTAAGGTTTTTTTGACTTTGCTGTTTTTCTGCATATATCCTTTTGCAAGTCCCTTGGATGATCCACCTCTTGCCCTAAAACGCTCATGAGATTTTCCTATTTTAACAGTTTATAGTGATCCTGGAGCAAGCCAAAGGCTACACGGTGGCACCAAAGTTAATAAGTTATAGACCAACTTCTGCCCCATTCCTCTCTTTTAAAAAAAATAAAGTTCACCTTTTTTGGCCATTGGCTGGTGGGAAATTATGATCATTGCAGCCACTAATGTAGCTGCAAGTTTTGGGTCTGTAGCTGTCCTTGACTTAACTGACTTGGGAGAAGAAATCCTCAGTGTCCTTGAAGCTCACTCGCATTTAAGAAATATCTAGATGAGCACTTGAATATTCAAGGCATGGATCAAATACTAGTAAATGAGATTAGTATCGATAGGTACTTGATGGTTAGCAGAGTAGTCTGAAGGGCCTGTTTCTGTACTGTACTTACAAGAGCTGAGCTGTTCAGTATGCTGATCAGTCCAATGTTGGTGTCTTTAAATTACCTTTCTATTATAATTTTATTTGTGTAGATTTACTACATTCTTAAAATATTTTTCTTAGCTTTCCACATGCTCTGAGTGCAGTGATTTCTTACTTAAAAAAATAAACGGGCTGTGTAATTCTGTTAAGCAGCAAAAGTGATTATGTTGCCTTTTGTGAAGCTAGCCTTTCCCTTTAAGTGCTCTCTGCCTATATAAAATGATTAAAGCTACAAATCCAGGAAAGAATCAAAACCTCCACCAGTGGAAAGGGGGTTGAAACAGCTGACCCTTTTACTTCCTTAGCTGGGTCATGCATTGGGTCAGATACAATGATAGCCTGAGAGAGATTCACAATGCCCCTTCACAAGTCTTGGGTTAAAATTAACAAATGAACCATGAAGAAGGATCCTGTTTCTGGAGGATATCCTTCCTGTTTGTTCAGGAAAAGATAATTGAAATCTTTGGGAATCTTAATGTCCACGTGATTCTTTTTGTTTTCAGTCTCTTCCAGGCTAGGGCAGGAAGGGTTAACATTTGGCCTGAGGAAATTTTTCTTTTCCTTGTCTCATTGTTGTACATAAGTTTGATTTTCCTTTTCAAGGAGAGTGCTGGTTGCAATGTTACAGTTTTACTTTTATTGATTTAAGGGTACAGAATGCTCAGAGCTTATGCATGATACCACTGCTGTGGACTTGTTGTGCAGTGCAATGATTTTTCTCTTGTCTTGGTCCTGTGTAATGTCAAATTTGAAGGAGTGGGTGTTTGAAGATTTCTGAAAGCCTTCTAGGTGACCCAGAGAGCATTTCATTTCTTACACAAGTTGGAATTGTCCAAAAGGTCTGCCAACAGTAACTTTCACTGATTAACTTTCTCCTGCAGTAGTCCAGTTTAGCACTCCAACTGGATCAATACACTTGGGCTAAATTCTCACAGGATTATACAATGTGTGAAATTTTCATTTCAATTTGCCATTGAATAGTTAGAAAGCAGAATTTGTTGGTCCAAAGACAAGTTAAGTCACCAGCATAACTGCATTAGGGAGGAAATTGATAGTGTGGAATGAAGGTTAAAGGAGACTCTCTTGGAAAATAAAGACTGGATAAACCTAGTGTAGGGCTCCTTTAGTGCATTATGAATAGGCATAACAAGTGGTATGACTTCTGAGACATTGCTACACTTGATCCTGCCATGGGCTGAGAATATTGCGTTCAATAAAAGATGTCTTTGCAGAGTTGCCTGGCTCTAATGAGCAAAGAAGTTGATTAACACCATGTTAGTAATGAGTTTTGAATGTTGTTGTTTGAGAAAATGAGGGTTTCCAAGTTGAAGTAGGATAGTGATTCAGTACAAAGGAAAGGGAGAATAAGGATGACAAGTAGTGGACGTAGTGGACATAGTGGATGTATTGGTAAGCTCAGGAGATGCAAGGAGAGCCAGTTATTTGTCCCATGTGTGGATTGAGTGGCATTGTTCCTGAGAGCATACAATATTATCAAAGTTCTGGTTGGGGGGTGGAGGAAAACACAAGAGAGAAACACACTAATACACAAGAGTATCAACTGGCTAGGTTGGTAGGACTCTCACAATAGTTCAAAAGACTTTCAGGATCAGTTCCTCCAAGAGCTCAACATTCCAAACTGATGCACCAGAGAGAGGTGACACCTCTGTTGGTTGAGATCTGAGGCCTCCGGTGGACATAAAACATGCCAGTAAACTGTTTCCTTAGGGAGCAAGGGGACTGTCCTGGCTAATATTTAGTCCTCTTCCCTACAAAAATGAAAACTGAGTATCTGGTTATTACCACATTGCAATCTGAACAGCTTACAGTATTCCAATTTGGCTGTTATGTGTGCTGCAGTATAAAGCGGAGTTGCTACAAATGCATTTTAGAAGAGGCACAATGGTGTAGCAGGCAGAGCTGCTGCTTAACAACTCAATCAATCCTGACCTCTGCTGCTGTCTAAGTGGAGTTTGCACATTCTCCCTGTGACCACGTGGATTTCCTCCAGCAATTCAAAGATATGCTGGAAGGTAAACATCATACACTTGGTGGACTAAATGGCCTTCCTGCTATGTTGTAAGGACAATAAAATAGAAAGCCAATATCATTGCTGATAGTAAGGATGGGTTGATACGAGATGTTAGTATGTCTATTTGCTCCACGTACCACAGATGAGTTCCTGTCTGAGGACACCATGAAAACCTTAGACATTTTAATCTGCACTATCAAAGGTTTAATAGTTACAAATTTGTAAGCAGGGATCAGAGGAAAAAGTTGGTGAATATAAATCAGTGTCTTCAGCCTGACCTCTCTAGATCAAATGTTTATTGGGTGAAATTATTTGAAACGGTGGGTTTAATATTTGAGGAATGTGCAGAGCAGTCTCCAGTGTTGAAATGGTGCTTAAAACTGTGAGACCGTTTAGCAGAGGGCACCATTTCAAGGAGCAAACTGGAAACCAACCAAATTGTAATGGCGGTATGATTTTCCTTAGTGGCTTATTCATGAGGTCATGGAAGTGCAAAAAGTGGGAGGCTTTGTCATGGATGATGTGTGAACCACCTAACCTTGGTGCTCGTTCAAGGGGGCCTGATGCTTTAATTGTCATAGGGTAGGGCATGGGGTGCCAATCTCTGAATGTAACTGCCAGTAATGATGGTACTCCCAATTTGCTTCATGCACAAGGGGTTAAGAACATGGAGCAATCCCACTGATATACCATTCAGCTGATAGAATCTGATAAGGAGGTGGAGGAAATGGGATTGGTGTCCATTATACAAGTAAGGAGGAGGTTAAGGATAGCACATTAGAGGCCATCTTATGGATTGGGAAACTTATTAAAAGCATGCACACTGACACTGTGGTATCGATCTGCCTTGGGCCAAGACCTTAATCTGAAATGCCATTTTTCATCAGAGAAACAAAAGGTGTAGGGCATAAATGCAGGAGGGTCACGCTGAGTTATGGGAGAGGTGGTGTTGGGTTTCAGTGATGACAGATGGGTCCATTTCCCTTTGTAGCAGGGCATCCACATTCACTAGATATCCTTGGCATGAATTGGATCAAGTTACTCAGGTTGGACTGCTTTTTTTTAAAAATGATTGGGCAGAAAAGAGATGCAGGAACCACTTGCACTTTAGGGTGTGCTGGGCTCAACCCAAATGGATCATTGGCCAGATAGACTTGAGAGGCCCAGCTCAATGGCACTGTCAGACCAGGGTTATAGGTTGCAGATGTAACATACTAACTGGGCAGAATTATGGTTTTGTATTTATTGCAGATGGAATTTGATAAAGTCACCGGGTAAGGAAGGTGAAACTTTTTAATGGCGAGCAGTTCAGAGGAAAAATCAACTTGAACAGAAAAAGAGCCAGCTCTCAGGAATTTCAGGGTAATAGCTGTGCTGTTATAAAAGTTACTTTTTTTAAAAAAAACATGAGAAGCAAAAAGTTCAGCATAAGGTGCTGCAGCAAGTGAGATCACTTGAGTTTAATGCATTAGATTATAGGTGCCCTGGGGATAAGACTGGATAACCTTATGAAAACTAAAACAGCTGAAAATCCTGAAATTAAAAACATTAAACATTGGAAAATTCAGCAGGTCAGGCAGCATCTATAGAAAAAGGAAACTAGTGTTAGAATTTTAGGCTGATGACCTTTGACCTTTCATTAATCTGAAACATTAATTCTGTTTCTCTTCAGCTGCAGCCTGGCCTGCTGATTTTTTTCTTCTTCTTTCCAGCAGTTTACATTTAGTTTCTGGAAGATCCTTGTTTTTTTTTAAAAAGCTCTAGAAAATGATGCATTCAGAGGGCTTCCAGGCATACAAATGTTAAAGGCCACAGCCTGTTTTATGTACATCTTGAGTTTGTTTTGTCCATAATGGGATTTGAGAATATCAAGTACTCTTTTTGGCTTGAATGATCATTCACAGAGTTCTTCTGACTGCAGTAGTCAGGGGAGCAAAGAACTAGATGGGTGAATACAGGGACATAGAAACCAAAGCAGAAGGGAATTTGGATGAGGCCGGTGGAATTGAGAACTATTATGTTGTAGGAAGTTAGTCAGTAACTATCCATTTAATGGGTGCAGCGGAATGGCTATTTTTGGAAAGCAGTTGAAACACAATTAAAAAGAATTTAAGTATGTTATAAATATATTTCTTCTAGTCCATTTGTTCCTTGATCTATTGATGTTTAATTTTGTGATGCAATAGTTGGCAGTACATGCTGAACATGATAAAGAAATTGCAGGTTCCCGCAGCTTCATTTTAAATGTCAAACAGGATAAAACTTAGCCAACAGACTCAATGAATAAGACCTCTGTCAATAGGAAGCAAAGAATCATAATGAAATAGTGCAGAAAATGCTGGAGATGCTTTTATCAGGTCCAGCAGTGATTGGAGAATGGAACATAGTTTGTGTTTCAGTTTGATGTACTTTCATTAAGCTGCAACATTAACTCTGTTTTCCTCTCTCCACAGTTGCAGCCTGACCTGCTGTGTATTTCTGGTATATACTGCAGCTTGCTTTTGAATCATAATAATGACCAAGGGGAATTTCTAGAACAGATCTGATGGCTGAATGTATCAAAATGGGAAATGCAATTTCGGAACATTCTTCAGTATATTTTGCCCTTTTGCTGGAGGATGAAGAGTTTGTGCACAAGTTGACTTCTATTTCCTGAAATTGCTTTCCTTAAAACAGATGAAAAGTCATCAACCTGAAATGCTGGCAGTTTCTTTCTCCATAGAAATCGGAGAGCAAAAGAGCTGTAGATGTTGGAAATCTGAAATGAAAACAAATACACAACAGACCAGAGAGCATTCATGGAGGAGAAACAGTGTTAGCATGTGTAGTGGATAACTTTTCACTGTTCTGATGGAAGATCAGGGACCTGAAACTTGGGATCTACAGAAAGAGTCTGCCTGACCTGCCGAAAGAATATTGAGCATTTCCGTTTTTACTTCTAATAGACTATTTGAGACACAAACATTTTATTAATACTATAAGTGTAATTAGTCTATTGTTTAGGAACTGTTTTCTTTAATGGAATAATAAAAGCCATCTTTTTGTAAGGGAAAGTCATGCAGACAGTTCTTTAAGGAGTTAAATATGCTGAGATTTTTGTTTCCTGCTTCCAGAGGAGTATAAAACATTTTCTTGGAGCACAATCCTAATTAGCCAAACACAGCCATACTTAATCGTATTGAATAATCTGTCGGAATCAATAGCAGCTCAATAAGGGTTACAAAAGACAACCAGGCTGAGAATCATTATTACATTAAGTCCTTGGTCAAAATGTTGATATAGTATCTGTTTTAAAACCTACCTGTTCTTCTTTTGCATTGGTTACGTAGAGATTGCAACACCATGATCAGAGGTGCAAAGGGATTTGGGAGTCCTCATTCAGGATTCCCTCGAGGTTAACTTGCAGGTTGAGTCGGTAGTAAAGAAAGCAAATGCAATGTTAGCATTCATTTCCAGAGGACTAGAATATAAAAGCAAGGATGTACTACTGAGGCTTTATAAGGCATTGGTCAGAATATCGTCAACAATTTTGGGCCCTGTATGTGCTGGCCCTGGAGAGGTTCAGAGGAGTTTCAGAAGAATGATCCCCGGAATGAAAGGCTTAATGTCTGAGGAGTGTTTGATGGCTCTGGGCCTGTACTCTATGGAGTTTTGAGTGGACCTCATTGAAACCTACTGAATACTGAAAGCCCTGGACAGAGTAAACATTTCCACTACTGGAAAGTCTTGGATCAGGGATGTCCCTTTTAGAACTGAGATGAGGAGGAATTTCTTCAGCCAGAGGATAGTGAATCTATAGCATTCATTGCTACAAAGGGTTGTGGAGGCCAAGTCGTGTGTGTATTTAAGGCAGAGATTGATAGGTTCTTGCTTGGTAAGGGAATTAATATTTAAGGAGAGAAGGCAGGAGAATAGGGTTGAAAATAAAATCAGCCATGATTGAATGGCAGAGCAGACTCGGTGGGCTGAATGGCCTAATTCTGCTCCTATGATCTTATAACAAGATATTGGACCTGTGCTACCTGCAGGCTCTTTACTGTTGTCATGCACAAAGGTGAAAAACACCCATTACCAAAGACGGTAACTTCTGAAACAACAGTACTACATGTATCAAAAGTCATATCACATTGTGGAACCAAATACTGTTGATATTTCAGAGTTCTTAAAGATGCAGGTAATGCCTTTATTTAAAGGGGAAGCAGTTTAGTGTAATAAAGTCACAGAAGCCATCAATTAATAATGTAAAATTATGCACCGGGCTGCAATTTCAACAAACTTTGACCTGCTCTTGTAGACATTGTATATTGTGACTGATTCAGTTAAAATTCTGATGCATCCTTACTAGGATATAGAAGTAATGTAAATAAATAATTGAAAAACTGAGTTAAATGAATATAATTTAAGTAGATGAGTTTGCATGAGGCTAGACCTTAGATATGATGTATTGGTGATGTCTAACCCCTTCCACTTTCTGTTGACGTGCAAATCCATAATGAAGCTGGATCTAGTCAATTAAAATTTTATGAAATTACACAGCAACATTCATTTTGAATACTAACTTTAATTTCATTATATAAAAACTTTATTGCATTTCTGTACATTATAAAAACCATGAAAAAATAGCTGTTATATTTACAAAGTGTAATATAAATAGAACTTTGGCATTAAAATACCCAGCTGTAAACTTTTTTTTAAAAACAGTAGAAACAGCAAAATATATCCTTTTTTCAAAGTGCTAGTTAGCAATTTTCTATTATCATATCTTTGTATAAGGCCCTATGACTGAAATTCTCCCCTTTTCTTGTAAATTAAAAGCAAATGAAAAGTCATCATACCTATTTCAGTCAGTCACCACAGCTCCCAAGTGATGAGGTGCATAGTTTATGGTTAGAATTGGATTTTAAGTTTGGAAAGTGTAACCAGTTACACAATAGTACACACAACACACTAGGCTCTTAATCGCTTATAATGAACACTTGGTGCATCCATCAGTAGATTTCTTATGGGCAAATGACAGTGGATAGATCAGGCTCAAGGAGAGAAGGGCTAGTAGTGACAGATGAGGTTGGGTTGCTCAGCTCATGGGGAATGGGTCTGAGCCAGAAGGCAAGGAACACAGTGAAGGAAATCCAAATTTAGAAGGTAGGCTGGGTATAATGCACAAAGGAAACAGGTGAGAGGCTGAGCTAACTTTACTTCAGTATGCCTCTCTTCTCTCTGTCAACAATGATTAACTTGGCCAATGGTGCAGTTGTGGGGGAATATGAGTAGGGTGCCAGGGTTTAACACCAGCTAATTAGAGCATGCAAAAGATTTTGACTATAAAAATATCAATGAATTGTTATGTCCCAAAATCCTATTGACTAACACAAGAGCTTAAAAAAATTGTTTATCAGGTCATCCTTGGGCTCTTGTGGGTGAATGGACTGCTTGGTGCGATATTGTATATAATGAATATTCATGGATTATCCCTTACCTGAGCTATAGTTAACATTCAGGGCAAAGGAGAATCCCTGCCATAGGCCAGGAAGAGAGAAATCAAGCCTAATCTCTTTATTTAACATCCCTGCAGGAGCCAGTGAAGATGATGAGGTTGAGGGGTGGTTTGGGGGATTTCTCCATGTGAGGTAACATGAGTTCAGCAGCAAGAGACTGTTGGTATCCAGTGTGAATCATTGCACTCCAAGAACAGTGAGGAAACTGAGAAAATACCATATCAGGGCAGTGGAGGGGCTCAGCCAATTGTTGTGTTGAGAGGAGCATGGAAATTAAAAAGAGTTGCATTCAGCTGTTTCAGCTTTTCTGTTTTTAAAATGTGCCGTTTGGAAAAACAATTGCTTTACATTTTCAGGAAAGCAGCAGTGGGATAAGTAAATAGTATTTCTACATGGAGTTTAAAATGGTCTATTGGAAATTGTCTAGTTGAGATTTCTTTAATATATTAAGTGTTACAAAATCAGAAACCTGTTTATGAAAGACAGCTTTCTCATATTGTATAATCCAATAATCTGTTCTTGTTGACAGCCTTCAAGAATAGAAAAATATAATAATGAAGTGATGGAAATTTTTTTTTTGACTCACAGCCTGAATGATAATGTGGTAGCATTGAGAAGAGTGCAGGTGTAAATTCTGGGAAGGGTAATCAGAAAGAATACATTGGGAAGCAGAATGGACGTAGAGAAGGATGGCTTCTGGAGCTTGTGAGGGGAAAGAGACCACTGTAGGACTGAACTACATATTGTGACGAATTGGAATCAACCCCCAGGTCAGAATAAGACTTTTTTTTCCCCTTAAATACATAAATTTTCTATCTCAGTTTGTAATCAAGTGCCACCATGTACTAAGTGGGGAGATGAGTGAAAAGGCATTATTCAGGTATCACAAGTAATACACCACCATTACATAGGAACAACATATTTCACATACATTTAGGTTACCACAATATACTGTATGAATTCCAATGCAGCAAATGTCAATGGCTTCCTACCAAATGTAATCAACACTATAAAATTAAAACACCCAAAGCTTTTATATGACTTGTATTCCAGAAACCCTTTGGTAGAATTTTTTTTCATAATAATTATATTTATCTCCATCACTCAGCTTACTTTACTGTGCAAGTCATTGTATTCTGGAATGATTTTCATGTGTGATTATTGTTTTAGAAATAAAGCAATCTAAAAATCCAATTTTCTATACTAAATGAAAAAGCTTTGCAGTAGTGATTTGGGAAGAACCAATTAATTATTTACTCTATAGCCATAGGCATAATCAATTTCCATTTGCAACGGCACACAGTGCTGCAGATTATTGATGTGCCAAAAACTATACCATAATTTTTTCCAATATGCTGAGGGGAGAAATCTACTGGATGCCAGTGACTTTCCATAAAAGATGACAAAATAAGATCCGTATCCCTGGGCTGCTTTCAAGTACTTTCTACCAGTAAGCATTGATAACTAACGCTCTGTGCTCTCATTGTATAGCCCATGAAGTGGTATAGAGATTTTGCAAGTCTTTTCCCACTTGTAACATTTTATAAAATACAGAGTGACTGTTCCAGTGTTAGTTTTGTAATACACTGTAGTGGTTTGAAATTTTGAATCAATATGCTTACCTACCTAGAACTGGTTTTTATAATAATCTGTCTCTACATCAAGATTAAATTTGTCAGCAAAACACAATTAATGTACCTGAGTTGGAATTAAATTCCCACATGACATCAAATGCAGATCTATACTGTTTGTTTGGAGTTTAACACTTGTGGGACAAGAACATAAAACTTTAGATTAGATTCCGAGTGAGAAAATACATCCAACAATTCTAGTTTTTTTTCCTAGTTAGAGAATGCTATGGAGTAACTATCTTTGCTCTAGGCCTGGATGCAATTTTCATTAGTTCTGTTAATTCTAATTCTAAACTAATCATTGTGTCCATTTGTGTTTAAAGCCTTTATTAGGTAATAGATTAATCTTCATTACTCCCAACAATTTTTTTTCAGTCAATTATTAGCTGTAGCAATTGCAGACAGAATACAAACAGCCATATATAGTAGGTCACAATGAACTGTGAATTATTTCTTTTTTTTAAATATACATTTTCCTTCTCTACACAACCTGCCCTCCCCAAGGTTTGATCACACCACCTCAGTACGTTCAGACTTCAGAACACATCACACAGTTGCCTGCTATTCAGTTCTGACAGTGAGGGATTTATGAAAATGAGTAATCTTCCAAAGCTAATGTTCTTGCTGGTAAATGTAAGCAGAGTTTGGAGATGCACTTATACTTGAGCATTATTCCAGTAAAACGGAGGTTTAGCTGTGGTTAGGAAGATTTTTCTCCCCCCAGCAATAAACAGACTATATTCACAGTCTGTTTTCACATTAACTGTACAATTTAAGGATAATTCAAATAGATACCTTTCGCACTCTAAGCAAAACAATTTTTCCAGTGTTTCACCCCTCCTTTCAAGAAGGATGTCTTACTTTACAGGACAGTACTGAAGCACCTGCACGTCTCTGGTACCTCTCTAATTGGGTACTCTTCAATGTGCAAGGTAGAAATTGAATATTAACAGCTAATCACCCATGGTGAAGCAAAATCGAACATCATAACCAAGTCTAAAAGCTGTGCATAAGCTCTATTCAGTTCTCATTAGCTTAGTAAATTGTAAAGCTTCTACCTTCAACTGGTTAACTCAGTACAAATGGGGATTAAATCACAGCTTTCTGATCAGTTGTGTTCTGTGCCTGCTTGGCATCTAAAGCCCTTGAAAGGTCAGTCTCTCTGAAACTTAAGTCCAGAGTAAAATTTACCCATCCTAACAATACCAGATAACCAACTCAAATACATTGAGTTGTATGACTAAATTCAAATACAGTCTCTTAATCAAATAAAATAGCTTTAATTTAAATCAAATTTGTTCGAATCTGTTTTTCACCTTCAGTAGTTTTAAGCTGGGGTGTGGGGTTAAGAACTGGGAGTAAATATTCATACATTCCATAATAGCATCTTTCAACAATGCTTCATTCTTGGCTCATTCTTTCAGAAGTTAGTTGCAATGTTGCTTTATGGCTCTTTAATGGAAGTGCACAGGATAAAAGTGCTGCAAGATAAACACGTTGTCACTGAGTAATACAGTTGTCACCCATATCCTGAGCATATCGGTCAGATATTATGGTCCGTAATTCATCAATATCTTTCCGTAATTGATAGACATCAGTTAGCTTCTTTGAAAGAAATTCATCACTATGGTAATTCTCAACTTCGTCACCTGAACATTGCAAAGCTGTTAAAGAAGCACAGGAAAAATTAATTACTACAAAAAAATAGTCACAGAGGAGTTCTTTTTATTAATGCTCTTAGTAATGTCCCATATTATATTCCTACTCATTTGCTGAACGGTGACCAAGTTGAATTTTTAATGTTTTATTTGTTAAACTATTCAGATAGATTTGGTCCTATTTTCAAATTGACATTTTATGTAAATTTTTTAATGATTCCCTTCATGATAATGCTCTGTTGCTTCAATTTCTATTGTGTTTAGAATCCAGAAGGTTTGTAATAGACTCAACCGCATATTAGAAAGGACAATTTTGTATTTCCCTGTATGTTTTAGATTAATCTTAGCATGCAAAATTAAAATTCACCTGTTTGGGGCCAAGAAATGATCATTTACACATATATTAGTCAACATAATATGAACATATTTTTGGTAGGAAGGTCGTTCTCCAGAGGATATAGATCTCAGTAAGTTGGCAATGCAACTATGGGTGAAAAATGGAAAGGAAATTTTTATAGAGAGCACTGCTTTGACAGAGTGGAAGCAGACTCATAAGATATGTCACAGAAATAGCTTATTCAGCCCAACTAATCCATACTAGTGTTTATGTTAAGGCTCCTCCCATCTTTCCTTGGATCAATCTATTAGTTTAAGCCTTTCTTTCCTTCTCTCTTACAATTGTCCAGCCTCCCCTTTTTGCTGTACTATTTGCTGCAACTACCCATGGTGGTGGCAAGTTCTTTGTTCTCACGTTCTTACTTCTCTATTGTATTCCTTAATGAATATCTTCATAATGATGGTCTCTAGTTATGATGCTTCACTACATTCCCTTCTATGTTGAGGATATACATCCTTGGATAGGGAGACTAGACCTATGCACAATATTTCAGGTGAGGTTGAACCAAGGGTCTATACATTGGGGCAAAAGGTTTTCGCTCTTACATGCATCCTCTTGCAATATAGAATTTAGCTTCCAAGTTGCTTGTTAACTTTCAGTGATTCATATACAAGGACATCCAGGATCATTTTAAAGCCAACACCTTTCAATCTCTTGCAATTGAAAAGCAAAATCCTCTGCCTTTCCATTTTTTCTGTCAAAGTTTACAGATGGCCTCACATTTTTCTATTTGTATTCCATTTCCCATATCCATGCCCATACACCCCTAATACTTCTCTCCATCCTCCTTTTAACGTGCCCTGCTGGGATCAGATTTTCAGGATTGAGGGATGCTTAAGCTTACTCACTAAGTACATCTAAGAAACAGTGCTAGATTTTTCAAATGTTCATAGAATCAAGGGATATGGAGCTAGCACAGGAAAGTGGTGCTGAGGGTAAAAGGTCACCCAGACATTTTTCAGTTGTGATTAAAATAAGGATTCGTACATTAGCATCCATAGGGAATGGATTTTGTGCTTTGTGTTTTTTGTAATGGACATGCATGGGAGCAGATGGGAGGAGAGGTCATTATGTCAATATATCCCCCATCTAATTATCTTCTGCTTTCCCTATCTACGAAGCTATAGAAAATCAATAACGTGTTCAATGAATACTTGCATTGTATCCCAAGTAACAGTGAGAGGTTTGGTTCCTTGCCCTGTGCTCTTTGAGTAAGAATATTGCACAGTGCACGCAGATCACACAGGCATTTGGACATTTCTTTCAGCAGCTTCTGGATGTCTGTTGCCTCTTCAGCTGAGAAGTGCTTGGGCTTCTCAGTTTCCTGTGATTGTTCCTCTAAATTTGCATTTTCTTCTGCAATTCTTTGGTTCTTTGATGAAAACTTTAAAGGGAATAAAATAGATTTAATTTGCATATCATGGAATTATAGCAAAGTAAATATTTTAGTTCATTTCTAACTTAAAGGTGCATTGATAAAATTTTGTATCCATCCAAGAGGGCACACAAAGTCTTGGTTTAATGTTTCATTCAAAAGATGGTGTTTCCATCTGAGTAGCACTTCTCTGCACAGCACTGGAATAATAGCCTAATTTCTGGAGTGCGACTGCTTCAGATATGGGCTGCAATACTGAAGCTCGGCTATGGCTGGCCATACATGAAGTACAACGGAGTAACACTCAACTCAATATTCCAGATGGAGGATCAGCACAATTGAAGCATAACTTCCTCTTCCCTATACACTTCAGGACCTTTGTAATAAAGCCCAAGTGTCATTAACCTTTTGTGTACTACAATTTAGTGATTTATTTAACATGTGCACCCAAAGCCCCTCCTTAGCTTCCTACCGCTTCTGGTTTCTCACTGTTCTATATAAAGTCCAACAGCACAGCCCTGACAAGAATTAGTCTTAAAGCAGATTATTTTTGGCAGTTTTAACTGATACATTTTGGGTTGATGGGTGTCTTCTCATGTGATGCTTGGTGAATATTTTACATTTGATGAAATGGACAAGCTAAGGGCCTGTATTGTGCTGTATTGCTCTATGGTTCTAACTTGGAAAGATGGGTGGAGTTCTGCAGGGGTCAGTGTTGGGGCTGCAATTTTTCATGAACCAATGGCACTGTGGCCAAGTTTGCAGATGATACAAGGATGGGTGCAGGGACAAGTAGTGTTACAGCAGCAGGTAGTATGGGAAAAGTAGTAGTAGATAAGAGTTACAGCATAGGGAAGTATGAAGTTATACACTTTGGTAGGAAGAATAAAGGTGCAGACTTTCCTAAATAGGGAGAGAATTCAGAAATCTGAGGTGTAAAGGGACTTTAAAAATTTTTTTAAATTTTATTTACAGCGTGGTAACAGGCCCTTCTGACCCAATGAGTCCACACCGCCCATTTTTAAACCCCAAATTAACCTACCCGTATGTCTTTAGAACGTGGGAGGAAACCGGAGCACCCGGAGGAAACCCACGCAGACACACGGGGAGAACGTACAAACTCCTTACAGACAGCGGCCGGAATTGAACCCGGGTCGCTGGCGCTGTAATAACGTTGCGCTGTTACACTACTGTGCCTGCTGATGGTGAGGAGGGATGTGCCCGTGATGTATTGGACAGAGTTCACTACAAACTCGAAGTCGAGTTTATGGTTACATGCACAAGTGCATACTGTATATGCACAGTGCATACTGTATATGCACATGTACAAGTGCATACTGTATATGCACAGTGCATACGGTATATGCACATGCACAAGTGCATACTGTATATGCACAGGAGCAACAATAAACTTGCTTGCAGCAGCATCTGTGAGACAGAACAGAGGAATTCTCCCCAGTGTCCTGGACTCAATCAACATCACTTAACAAAGTGGGTTAGATTTAGTCCAGTTGAGCAGCATTCAGTCCCCGCATTAATCGCACTGCTACACTGACTTGCTCTGGCAACTAATGGCATTCAGCTTCCTGGGAGCATTCACTCCATTATCCAGCACATTATCCGGATGTTATCATTTGATGCTTGTGGGATCTTGCTGTGTAACTAGCTGCCGAGTTTCCTAAGTTACAACAATGAGCTCACTTCAAAAGTAGTTGTAACATGCCTTGGGACATTCTTCAGCCAAAGAGACCTTTCTCTTTCTTATTCCTCAATAACTTTGCTTTCCTGAAACAACTTGAATGACAACATCTTTGATGATGTTGATAAAGAGGAACGGGTGGGGAGGATGCCAAGGATAGAATTTCGGGGACTGTAGAAATGATGCACTGTCAACTGAAACTCTGCTGCTGTGTCCTGATGTGTAACAAGTCAATCTGATGACTGCAGTTCTGCACTATGTTAAACAAAGCGTGTGTGAGAATTGAGAGACTACATTGGTGGCTGTTTTGCAAGCCTTTTCTTCGGCCTTTTGTAATGTATGTTCTGTGTGTTGTCTGAATCTATGTGCCTGTGATGCTGCTACAAGCAAGATTTTCATTGTGCCTGTACCTCACTGTACTTGTGCACATGACAGTAAACTCGACTTGTGCCTCTGGCTTGCAAGGACTCAACCTCTGCAAATCCTTCTCTCAGTATCGTTGCCTTTCTCCCCTCCTGTATGAAACTCCTTAAATCCTATCTGCTTGACCAGACTTTTGATCTTCTGCCCCAATGGTTACATACAAGGAATACAGAACATATAAGAGTGCAGCACAGGAACAGGGCCTTTGGCCCACAATGTCTGTGCTCAACACGATATCAGATTAAAGTAAAATCACGGCACATCTCCTTTAAACGTTCCCCTTTCACCTTAAATGCATGTCCTCTTGTATTTGACATTTCTACCCTGGGAAAATGAGTCTCACTGTCTACACTGTCTATGTCTTTCATAAATTTATAAACTTCTATCAGGCCTCGCCTCAGCCTCCGACACTCTAGGGAGAACAACCCAAGTACGTCCAAACTCTCCTCATAGCTCATACCCTCTAATCTAGGCAGCATCCTGATGAACACCCTTTCCAAAGCCTTCATGTCCTTCATGTAATGGGGTGACCAGAACTGCACACAGTGCTCCAGTTGCGGCCTAACCAGAGCTTTATACAGCTGCAACATGACTTCCTGACCCTTATACTCCGTGTTCTGACCAATGAAGGCAAGCGTGCCATATGCCTTCTTTACCACCCTATCTACTTGTGTGGTCACTTTCAGGGATTCCTGAGAAATTTTGCGTTATAGAAAGTCATGTTACAGCAGAACAGGCTGCAGTTGCCTTCAAAGCAGAGAATTAAATAAGTTTCCTCGATCACAATTGCGTTGTAACCAACGCTGCCTGCGTAACACAGACGGTGTTCCCTGATCTGTCAATCACGTTATAGCCAATTTGCGTTGTGGAAACACGCATTATAGCAGAACTACCTGTTTGTGGCTCATCAATGAGTTTTATTTGGCATCGCTACTCTGGAAAATTGTGAGTTATCTTAGGGTCATAGAGTCTCAGAGTTGTATTGATATTGGTTTATTATTGTCACTCGTACTGAGGTACGGTGAAAAACTTGCCTTGCATACCGATCGTACAGATCAATTTGGTACACTGCATTGAGGTAGTACAGGGTGAAAAACATAACAGAATACAGAGTGTCACAGCTATAGGGAAAGGCACGGTAGCGTAGCGGTTAGCGCGACGCTATTACAGCGCAAGCAATCAGGGTTCGATTCCCGCCGCTGTCTGTAAGGGGTTTGTACGTTCTCCCGTGTCTGCGTGGGTTTCCTCCAGGTGCTCCGGTTTCCTCCCACATTCTAAAGATGTACAGGTAGGTTAATTTGGGGTTTAAAATG
>JARFYF010000002.1:43303290-43314768 GCA_030265395.1 Rhina ancylostomus
GGTCGTGAATTAAGCAAGTTGTCTGGATAAAAAGTGAACATTGTCAACACAGACAGGTTGCTGGAGAGAAAAACGAAGGTAAGCAAAGCAGCAACTCTGAAGAGAACATATACTTGTATGGGAGGGTGATTCATGGGCAAAGGAGCTTTCAGCGGCATGCTTCTCAGATGAGAAACTGGTAGTGTGCCAAAGACCATGGGAGAGCACCAGGACACCTCATTAATGGCATGAGGCTGGTGGATGAATCTTCAGATGAGCTTTTAATGGCTTAGAAGCCATTTCCCATTAAATAAAGTGGATGCTAATTAATGGACTGACTGCTTTTACTCAGATATGAATGGGCAGAAATCATCCCTGTGGTCACACCTCTCAAGTATGAACGCGCAGCTCAGCTTGTGAACCAGCCAACGTCCTTCACTTCCACAACTGCCCACCCATCTGTTGTTGACAACCATCACACACAGTGGCTGAGGTCTCATGACGGTAACAGCAGGGGTGGAGTTGGATGGCTGATCATATTTTGAGTGGAAGTTCTCAGGCAGGCAGAAGCATTAGATGAGCAACACTGCAAGAACTCCAAAAATATTCATCAGGGAAATTGCCACATGGAGCATCATTTAATTAATATATCGTGTGCCTATTCGTCTACTCATTAGTAACAGGTAATAAATGAGTGCTTCGATCAAAATGGAAGATAGGCCACTTTTTCCATAAGTATTTCATGTGAATTTCTAGTACTGCAGCTTGTGATCTTACACCAAAATATCTGTACTCTGGGAATATATGCCAAATGTTCTAAAAACTGTATCACTTAGATACAGCTTGCCAAGAATTATTTCTCTCAGCCCTTTCTTTCCCACACTGGCATCATAGTTACAGATTACATCAGACTTCTCGATACTGTAACTAGTTGAGAAGAAAAAAATGGGGAAATGGAGAGAGGGACCGTGAATAATGACAAATTCAGTATAAAATTGTCTCAATATTTTGATAGTAGGTAATGAATGGGCAATACAATCCAGAGAGAAAATTACTAGTCTCTGTAGAAATGAACAGAGAATAAGGGCTGAGGGTGCCCTTGAAGAAATCATAGACAGTCTGGCTCACTTGGTAACCTGAGAGAGCAGAAAGCTTTAGGCTAAGCCTCAGGTCAGTTGAAGAGAACCACGTGCCCCAGATGTCTCTGTTAGCATGACTGATAGGGCAATTTCCAGAAATAAATTAGGTCAAATAACAATTCTGGAAATGCTTACATCTTCGTTGAAAAAAAATTGTAGCATTGCCCACAATTGTTGCCATAGGAACGCTAACCAGATCACAACAAGGTCATGAAGATCTAATCGAGGTGGGACATCTGCCTCTTCTTTTCCTGAGGAGTCAAGATAAGTAAGCCTAACAGCACAATAAGCTACAAAGGCACTGACATCGAGCATGAAATGATTGGAGAAAGATGAGAGTAAAAGAGAAACAAAAATGAAAAAGTGATAAAATGGAGTAAAAGTGAATCAAACAATTCCGCTATGAATGAAACTGATCAATTTTTAAGATAATTGATGCTGGGAATTTACACACCAATAACAGTCAGTGATGATAAATCTGATTCTGATAAGAATTTGCATGCTGATAGAAATATTCTTGCACATTTGAACTTTAAAAATATTTCCTCTTGTTAAACAATGAGATTTAAGGATTGAGAAATAAACAGAGAAGACACTGAGAAGAGAGTTATGGATTCAGAATGAAAATCATCAATAATTGACCTTATTGTTTGCAGACACAACACAAAGGAAGGAGATGCTATATAACAGTTGTTGACATTCTAGGCATGAAAGTTTGATAGATAGTTATTTTCAATTGTTATATTGTCAATAAGGCTTGTACATTGTTAGTTGCCAGATCTAATTCCCTGTGTTGAATCTAACGGCCAATTAATGTGCAAATGTAGGAACTTCACAAAAAAAAGACTGACGTTTCTGTTTTTATTAAGTTAGAACCACACTGCAAATGAGCCATCTACAGGTTGCGATTCATAATTTGGAGTAAATCTCTTCTTCACTACCAGCTGCTGGCAGGTTAGTGCGTTACTTTACCATTTATCAGTTTCAACAGTCTGATAACACTTTGCTAAAATGGTTATTGCATGTAGCCAAGTTGTGCAAAAGTAAACAAGACAGCCAAAGTGGGAAATGATGGAATGACAGAAGAGGTGTCAGATATGGCCAGAACAAGAGGCATGTAAACCTATAAACTAGGAATAGTCAGACTTATTGCTGTCATGATCTTCAACTCTTTTATGAGATTTAACATAGCATTTCATTTATAATATTCACAACTTCATTAGCTAAGTACTTCTGATATTTGCACAGCCAAGAACAATGATAGTTCTTCCCCAGTACAACTGTCTTTCATTCACAGTCTGATAAACAGCTGCACTTTAAAAAAAACAAGAATCAGTGAATGGGCTTCAGACAGTTGTTAGTTTTTCTATCCAGTATTTATTACAAATAAAATGGAGAATTCTGAAAATACTCAGCAGGTCACACAGAATATGTGAAAAGAGAAGCAGCCAATGTTTCAGGTCAATGATCTTTTGTCAGAACTCTGATTTTCACTTAGAGTCACAGGTCATGGAATAATAGAATCAAACAGGACAGTAATAGCCCACCATCCTCATACTCACCAGCAAACACCTATCTATACTAATCCCATTTACCAACACTTGGTCTATAGCTGACAGTGCCACAGGAATGTAAGTGCTCATCCAGATGCTTCTTAAATGTTGTGAGGGCAGCTGCCTCTACCACCTTCTCAAGCAGTGTGATCCAGATTCCAACCACCCTCCAAGGGAAAAAAATTCTTCCTCTGAAACCCTCTAAACCTCTCACTGCTCACCTTGAACCTACGCCCTTTGATTTGGATGTTCCTGTTTTGGGAAAAGTTTCTCACTACCCTTTCTCTGTATGCCCCTCAATTTTGTACATCTGTATTGCTCTGCCTCCTCTGATCGAAGGAAAACAAATCCAGAGCAACAAACAATATGCTGAAGGAAGTCAGCGAGTTGAGCAGCATCTGAGGGGGAGAGGAATTGTCTCCAATCTATTTGGTCTCTCCTCATAAATGAGGCATTCCATCCCAGGCAATCATTCTGATGAGTCACCGCTGTAATCTTTCCAATGCAATTACATTCTCCCTATAGTGCAGCAAGCAAAACGGCATGTAATATTCTTTCTGTGGCCAAAGCAATGGTTAATAAAGTTGTAGCATGACACCACTGCTCTTAGAATGGAAATAAGCATCCCATAGCCTTTCTTCACCACTTTATCCACATATACTGCCACCTTCACTACTGCCAATATTTTGTTTCCTGTCTCAAGAAGTTGATCTAGGAATAACAACAAACACTCTATTGTTAGAAAACTAATTTAAAACCTGCTAAGACTGAATTTAAAAGAACAATTTATCTTCTTGTTCATGATTTTACTGGACTGGGCACTTCGTGACATAGTGAGATGACTTTTTTGTTCACCCTCTGGCTTAAAAATGTTTTGCCCTGTAAATTGCTGGAAGAGCAATTAGTCATCCAATCATATAACAGCATCATCTGTACTAACTCATTGTAACTGCACTTTGTAATGAATTGACCTGTACGATCGGTTTGTAAGACAAGCTTTTCACTGTACCTTGGTACAAGTGACAATAATAAACCAATGCCAATACCAAGTATGACCAGGTCAATGGAGAAAGAGGCCCAATCAAATATCCTCCCAGCAGTTAGATTCAAGAAAGAGTTCTCATGTTTTCTCACAATGGAGGCCATTCAGCCCACTGAGTCTATGCCCGTTCTCAGAGCATACCCATCAATCACATTCCCTTAAATCCTTTGCCAACAGACTGAAATTACTTGTGCTCCATTTCTTTTCATAATATGCATAAACATGATTCTTTAATCTTCAGCAGTACACAGAACCGTGATACAATTAGACTTCTTTAATCCCAGACACTTGATTTTTTTTTCTTGTTTTGCTTTTAAACTCATTATGCAATGTCTTGTATCCTTTTCCTTCCAAAATATACACATATTGGCCAAGAAATTTTCTGACAATAGAACGTTAACAGATAAGCTAAGTACAATTGTGACACTACTTCAAGATAGCCTTTTGAAGAATTTTTTGTTTTTATAATAATTAAGCATCTATTTTTATAACTGTCTATTTACAAAATTACTCCTATGTTATTGACGTATTCTCATAGGGCATTTAGGAAATAATGACAGGATGCCCAGCCTTTTCCTTGCTCTGTGCTCCCAGATTGTAAACAGTTTCCTCCTTCTATCCTTGGTCAATGGGTAGGGGCCAGCGAGCAAAACAACCAGGAACAGTATTTTGTGAAAAGGTTTAGTAATCATAATATAAATGTATCTAGACTGCAAACCACCATCAAATTGCACATGCCTTGTAATAGCAGGATCCTTACTTCTATGGTTGGGACAACCATTCCACTTTTCTATAGTATCTCATGCTTCTCATTGCATTGTTTAAGTGTGTTCAATATTTTATATTAACTCATATTTTAATTTGCACTGAATAATCAGAATTGCTGCTTTCCATGTTCACTTGTTGTGGAATTAAAGATTCATGTCTGGTCTCACCTCATCATGGAGTAAATTTGTGTTTTCATTACCTGTGTGGTGACCTGGCAGAATTAATGTCTGGCCTACTGGAAAACTCAGACTGATTTTCATTCTATTCACTTCAGTGCAATGGTGAATTCTGCAAAAGACAGCAGTGTCTCTACCAGATCACCACTCAGGTGATGAAGGGCAAGTTTATTTCCTGGCTTATTTTTGGGTATTACCTTAGGGAATATCAACATTTTCCCCTGTGATTAAATTCTGGGAAGATTCCATGATTCTATTGTTAAAGCAGTGGTAACAGTGTACTGTGACCAGTAGGATACCCCTGGGATCTGTGTTGGGACCAAATCTGGTTATAATCTCCTCATCCACATCACTGATACAGATTAAGTGCAATATATCCAAGTTTGCTAATGGTAAAAAGCAGGGTGCCATGCGAGTTATGAGGCTATAGAGGAGTGTCAGGGGATGTGGCAGATGGAACATAATGTTGAAAAATATGAGGTTGAAAGAACAGAAAGGTGGAGTAATTGTTAAATGGTGAAAAGTTGAAAGGTGCTGGTGTTCAGAGGCACCTGGGTGTCCTTGTACAGAATCAGTGAAAGTTAACCTCCGGATTCAGCAAGTAATTAAGGCAGCAAGTGGACTCGCGTACATAGGATAGACACCTTGCTTCAATTACATTGGACACTGTAGTGTCTAGAATATTGGGTCTCACTACCCAGGGAGGAAATATACTTTTCACTGAGGGAGTGCAGTGAAAGATGGCCAGATTAATTCCTGCAATGGCAGAAATGCTGCATGGGAAAAGATTAAGCAGACACTCGAGTTTAGTTAAAAACAAAAGGAGGGGTGATCTCACTGAGAGATACAGCATTCTTATTAGGCTTAACAGCTGTCTGGAACCAAGGATTACAGTTTTAGACATAAGGGGTTTACGATTTAGGACAGAGATGAGAAGAAATGTCTTCATCCAGAGGATAGTGAATCTTTGGAGTTCTCTACTAAAGACATCTCTGGGCATTTACTCCATGTACATTCAAGACTGCATTATTTATATACAGGCCCGCCCCAGGTTACAAATGTCCAACTTATGGACAGCTTATACATACAAACAAGCATTTGGGAGACCAACGGGATGGATTTTCCAGCTGCTGTAGGCATCTTCTGCTGGGTGGGAAAAGGCATTTCTGCATGCCCGCTCTCCTTTTCCTCATCCACCCACCCCCACCCCATTCTGAAATCCAGCTGTAACAATTGGGGGCTGAGTGGGGCCGAACTGAGCCAAGCAGAGCTGGGAACCTGGAGCAGACTCATTTGCTCACTCAATGAGTCAGCGAGGCTGGCTGGCAGCTCCTCTTCCCGTGCCTGCTCACTCTCCCATCAGAGCTGTTTCTGTGAGCCTCTCTCACACACTGATTTTGTTCATTTCCAACTTAGAAACAGTTTGGGTTAAGAACCTGGGGGTTGCTTGTACCAATGGAATCAAGGGATATAGAGTTAGCTTAAATAAATGGCACTGAGGTAAATAATCAGCCATAATCTTGGCAATATGGTGGAGAGGCTACATGGCCTACTCGTACTTCTATTTCTCATGTTCTTTTGCGTCCAAGTAGACAACGGACAGGATGAGACTACTCTGATGTAGAAGTGAAGAAAAGACATCTGTACCCACATCCTCTACCCAAGAGCAGTCACCGTGAATTCAGCTTCTATTAAACTTATGAGACCCATTAAGTGATGAACTGAAATTCAAGTGATTTTCCCCAAATCCATATTCCAGAAATTCCATGCCTGTTAATTTTTTTTTAAAAATCACTCAGCCCTTAGGCTTTCAGTTTCACGTCTAAAGAGAGTAATTGAAATGAGCAGAAATTTTGAATTAGACTGTTGACCAATCAATGTCTGGTATAAATAGGGAATGTCAAGTGAGAACAAGACCTTACAAATTTGTGCATTTAAAACTCAACACTTCCAGCCCTAAAAAGCTGAAGTAAAACATTCAGCAGGGGAAGGCCATAGAGCTTTAAGCTGATGCTGAAAGAAAACATTACGGAATCTAAACTATGAATCAGATCTATGTATAAATTACTTGTACAATGGATTTCCTCATTCATTTATTCCTCTGAATTTACAAAACATAATTCAAACTAATATTGCTAGTTGGAATTGGTGGTTCCAATGATAACTAGTGGCACTCAGCCATTTAAATTTCTGTAAAGCTTGGACTTTCTACACATGCACTGCAGAACACTTTAGTCGTAGAATTAATGAATGACAGATGGCACTGCATCTGTCACAGTGCTCCTTTCCTCGACTCCATTGGGAATCCAAAATGAATCTTTTCCTGAGATTCCATTGGGAAAAAAATTGGTTCTCCAATCCAACACCAGGTCAGTCCTGGAACAGCCTGGAGACGACAGTGGGAATTCTAGGCCGACAGATTAGGAGACAGAGAGAAAAAGGAGATATATTTCTAATTATTTCAAATGCCACTTTTGAAACTTTGTTTTTAAATAATATTTAGCAATAATTACATTCTTTTGGCATCATCCACTTTCTCCACAACATCTGGGGTGTTTCAAAGACTCTGAAACAAATCACTATTCTACCACCCAACTCCCGCCAACAAAAAAAATTTGGTTCTGGTGTTCTGCTTGTAAAGCAAGGTAACAGCTTGCTGCTGGGTCAGGCAATGTGCCTGCAGTCTTCCATTATATGCTGCTATTTTACAGGATTTACTTAATTATCAAATTTTATTCCACCCAACAGGTGGATGTCAACACAACTAAAAAGTACACTTTTTAAACATTTTACTTGGCTCCTGTTTACACATGCATTGCATTAGCTATGGCTAAGATGGTAGCACTCTTGCTACATATTCAAATGGTCATCTCAACTCAGAGGCTCAACAATAAAATCTGGGCTACAGCTACCCGAACTTTTTTTGTTACAGCCCATTAAGAAGAGAACTTTATTCTGTCTGCCCCACATCCCTCCTGTATTCTCCACTCTTAACTATAAAGCAATGAATGACAGCTTATCATTGCACAAACATTCAGAGTTTACAACACCCAAGGGGAGCCCATCCATCAACATTTTAAAAACCTAGGTGGATATTTCCACTGCAGTGCTTTGGGAGTGTACCACTAGCAGTAGCACTGCCTTTCTGACATGGCTAATCAAGGATCAGTCTGCTTTTACACAGATTCCACAGCCCTATTTTATAAACACAAATGTAGAAAATAGGAATAGGAATAGGAATAGAAGGCAATTGAGCCACTAGAGCCTGCTCAGTCATTCAATGCAATTAGGGCCATTTCCCAGTATCAATACCATATTCATGCTTTTTTCCACAACCCTTTGAAATTTTGCGTCAGTAAACCTGTCTTGCTCCTCCTTAAATGTTCAGCAATTTGCCCTCCTCCACTTTCTCTGGAATGGAATTTCACAGGTTTACACTTGTTAAGCGAAGATACTTCTCAACTAGATCCTCAGTGTTCCCACCTTCTAGAATGTGACCCCTATTCTGGATAGCCCTTTGCATCCCAAGCCAGGAGAAACATTCTCACTGCAAAAAAACTGCCTAGCCGTGATTGAAATGGTCATCCTTGGTATCCTGACCAATATTCTGCCTTTACCCAAAACTGTATAACACAGCATCTGGTCATTATTATTGGCCAAGTGCTGAAAAATTAGCATTTGTGTTATAAAAATAACTCCATCATGGTAAAGAGCCGAGACACTGTGAGATCATAAAATCTAGTCACTAGAATCAAACATTGAAAAAGTTTTCAGCCAATTATATCAAAACTTTAAAAAGGGACTCTTCTTCATAGTTCATGAATTAATTTTTCTCAACCAAAGGAGCTGGATACCCAATTTTTTTTTGGAATTGAGCAATCTTAGATGTAATATCAATTCCAGTCCATGAGAACCACAAGAGAATAATGACAGACAATTGTTTATGTTGTTTCTGCATTCAGACTTGCTCTTAGTCTGAATGCAGAGCACATGAGAACAGATCTGTTGATCTTTTGATTTACGGTTAAAGGAAAACCTTCATCTTCTTATGCAGTCTGTCAGGATTGAGGATGACATGCTTCCACCTCAGTTTTATGGCTTCTGAGCTGACTGATGAGAACATTGTGGGAACTGCTACTTCTCTACAGATAAATAGATTGCAAGATGGAATGCTCTGTCCAAGCACTCTTGCAGAGTTTGTGTGCACTCCTGATGCATGGACTCAAGGTTCTCAACACCATTTCAAATTTTCTTTCTTCACCTTCTGTGTTATGGTCCAGACATTCGCAGTAATCAGTGGAAATATTGCATTTTCACCAAGAAGGTTTTTAAACAAATTCTTCAGTCTTTTCTGTTGCCCATGCAATAATCTTTTCCAATGACAGAGCTTGAAAAAGTGTGTCTGGCCTGGGCAGAAGAGAGAGGCCTGCCTAGTGGAGCTGGGACTCAATGATGAGAATTTTGAACTAGAATAGGACACGAGGGCAGGAATCACTGCTGCCCGATAGACCATTGGTTTACTGCCAGGATCCTCAAGTACTCTTTCCTTCAATCAACCAAAGACTTTTCTGGCTCATTCAAAATAATGATGAATTTCAGCATTAACATCTACCTTCACTGAGAGGTAGATGTGAGAAGTAGTGCACATTTTCCAAAATCTCACTGTGAACCTTTGGCGGAGGGCAGTCTCTGACAACATTTATCTTGCAGATGTTGTCATATGTTTCAGTAAGCAAATCAACGATGGCTTGTAGCTCAATCTCCAAATGTACACAAACTCAAGTGTCATCTGCATACTGCAGCAGGGGGACCTTGATTCTGACGTGTCATCATTATAGGTTCTCCAGTGCCCAGTTTGTTCTGAAGATTAGCTGTACTCCTGCAGGGAGATCAGAAACTTTGACAGAAGTGCGAGGTCAATAACGCAGCCCTGATTAACACCAGTCTTCATTGAGAAAGGTTCTGTTGTATACTCATTGGTCCGTACCATCTTAAAACAAGTATAAGATGGAGAAAGATTTCTGTCAGCATCTGTATTTAAGTGTTCCACAGTTCCTCCTGGTTAATGAAGTCAAAAGGCATTAGCAAGGTTGGAATGGTCCTGTTATAGATCACAGAAACAGGTCCTTTGGATCACCTGAACCATACTTTTCCAGCACTCAGAGCATTCCCATCAGCCCCATTCCCCCACTTATTTAGGGAACTCATCCCAGGTCTTCCACCTTTCACCCAAACTAGCAGCAACTTACCAACCCATGTCTCTGGAACGTGGAATGAAAGCGGAATACCCTGGGGAAATCCACACGGTTATAGGAAGAACGTGCAAACTCCACACAGGCAGCACCAGAGACCAGGTTCTGAAGTATTCAGAAATTCACTGACATCTACAACAGGTTTCTTCAGTGCCATTACAGCCATCTATGACCCCAGCACCCCTGGACCTACCCAACTGAGCACCAAGAATAAAGGGCAGAGAGGCAGTCAATGACCACTGGAAAGAAATGTAAAGAAAATAATACTTGCTGACTAGCTCAAGAACCAAGTTTTCAAAGCCTGAGCAGCATTTTCACTATCTTTGCAGTGTTGGTGCAAATCCTCATTCAAGGCAGAGCAGACCTTCCGCCCCACCCCCGGCTTACATAACCACTAAAACCTCATTGTGTAGAGAAATCACACTGTGTGGGCACTGCGGTTGTTATGCAAGCACGGCACAAGATAAACACTTAGCTCATTTGTAGAAATGCAGTGGAAGTAGAAAGCCTGCAAAAATCACAGCAAGTCAGTGAAAGTGTGGGCATGCTACGCTGATTAGGGGCAGCAATAGACCACAAATTCACTGCTTACTGGAACTGTATATAGAGCAATCAAATGGAGTTACAAGTTGGTGTGAAAAATCACAGCAGAGTGATGGCACAAACTGGGACACTTAAGCTCTCAGTTTGCTAATAACAATTTCAACTTTATATTCATAAACTTCTGAAGGTCCTTTCTAACTTCCTTGATTATAATATGGGTTACGGTCAACACACACTTACAGTATGGGAACCTGTTCTTAATATCTCACCTCGTGAGATGCAAAAGTAGAAAACCAAAAAGAAATAGAGACACAAGAGATTACAGATGTTGGAATCTGGAGCAATAAACAAAGTGCTGGAGGGACTCAGTGGGTCAGGCAGCATCTGTGGAGGGAACTGGACAGTTGGCATTTTGAATCGAGACCCTCCATCTGGACTGAAAGATAGAGAGGAGATGGCCAGGATAAGGTGGTGAGGGGAAGGGGTGGGGCAAGAGCTAGCAGGGGATAGTGAATCCAGGTGGAGGGGTGATAGGCGGACGGAGGAGGGAAGAGTGGAAATAGTGAGAGAGGCGATAGATGGAGGCAAGAAAGGGACACAGATGACGGAATTGGATAGGAAATGAAGGTAGTGCATGGAATCAAATTAGGGAGGTGGGGAGGGCAGATGGGAACAGTAGGGGGAGGGGATCCAGTGGAAGGAATGTGTGGGTGATAGGCAGATGTAATGGGTGAAGGAGGAGAAAGAAATGATTGTTGTGGAAAGTAAATAGTACCAGGCACGAGCAGAAAAACTCTGCAGCTTTACCCTACTTTAGTCAGTTAACATTACTTATTCCTCACTTGTTTAGCAGTTTCAAGGTAGTCCTCAGTCATATCTTGAGCACATTTTGCCCTCGCAATCTATAGAATCATGCCCGAGCAGTCAGCACATAATTCTGCATTTGTATTGTTGCTTCACTTGAGTTGGAAGTATGAGATCTGACTTGACTCAGCTGCCAAAACAAACTGCTGCACAAAAGAAACC
>JARFYF010000002.1:43348713-43359975 GCA_030265395.1 Rhina ancylostomus
ATTTCTCGGCAGTTACACCAACAACTAGTGTGATCCACACATGTGAAATGGCTCACCGTTTTCTGTTTCTGAAGGTTATCACCCTTGAAACATTACCTCAGCCTCTTTCTCCTGATGCTTCCTAACCTGGCGAGCATTTCTGTCACCCACAATATTTGGCATTTGTATCATTTCTTTCCATGTTTTTAAATGAGGGAAGCGAAATTCACAACTCCATTGCTTGGTGTCACTTCCTTAAGTCATAGAATAAATTAGTATAGAAACAGGCCCTTTGGCCCAACTCATCCATGCCAGTCATGGTGCCCACCAAGCTAGTCCTAGTCCCATTTGCCTGCATTTAGTCCATATCCTTCTAAACCCCTCCTACACATGTCCTTATCTAAATGTCTTTTGAATGTTGTTATTGTACCTTTCTCTGCAGCTCATTCCACGTACACACCACCCCCTGCAAGTAGTAGTTTCCTCTCAGGTCCCTTTTAAATCTTTCACCTCTCACCTCAGACCTATGTCATTTAGTTTTTAGTTCCCATTCCCTGCGAAAAAGACTAGTAAGATTGCATTCACCAGGCAGAGTGGGAAGTGGTAATTAGAGTGGGAGGAATCTAAATAGCATCTTACTCCAGTGCGAGATGAATGGCCAGCATCTGTGCTGTAGGTTCTCTGTAAGGATGTGGAAGTTACTTTGATTGTTACGCTGAATGATCATCTACCATTTGCAGAATAAACTAGTTTAATGATGTTCTTGACCTCATCCTATCATGCTTGTTTTTCCCAAGTCCATTCTAAATAGCTGAAGCTACACACGGGCAAAAGGCAGGAGTGGAAAGTCAGCCTCAGTGAGCAGCATGAAACATGCAAATAATAGAGGCTATGTGGTATTATCTTCTTGATTATAAAGTTTTACTGCTTAAGGCTGGTGACATTGAGCTCTGAGACTGCATACATCACTTCTCTTGTCAAAAGATAAGAAATAATAAACCACACGTGCCTTTCAAGGTTTCCCATTTTCAAGTTTTCAGTATCTCAAAAGAAAGGCATTGCTAACTAAAAGTCTGTTTACAGTTTTGCTTTCAGTGCCGCCTCTTACGGTCCTCTATTCAAAAATCTAATTCTGTCCATTTTCTCTTTAATATGCCTGTGATAGGGGAGGAGCAGTGTCCTTGAAATTCTTCCATTTGGTGTACTAATTAAACTGATTATCCCATTCCACTTTGTTTGGGGAAATGAAGGGCAGTGGGGACAGGTGGCTATGGGTTTCACTTATTAGATTGGGATACCACTTGGGATAACCAAATATCTTTCAGGGAACCCAGTGGCCAAAAGCTTTGGATGCCAAGACCAATTGATAATTGGTACTATATTATGCATTTAGCATAGGGAACCCAGAAAAAAAATTATACAGTGCAGGCCTGGAATTTCCAGCAGATTATGTTGGCATTAGCCAAACTGAAAGACCAAAATTTTGAATCCAGCAAAAATAAGATTTCGGCAATATTTTCCCTAGTTTAAAAGAAATTACACTGGAAGTGGATCCCAACCAAAAACTAGCCATACCCATGAGCAAATTTGTGAATATGGCTCTGATATGTCAGCCTTGGAAATGGCTCAAAATTAGTTTGTTTAAAAAAAAGCCACAACAGACCTAATGGCATGCTTTCAAAGCCTATTTGCATTTATTGGGGAAATGCTTACACTAAAGAAACTAGTAAATGGTTGTGTACAGGTTTGCTTCTGTTAGTCTTCGTCAATTATCTAAAATGGAGTTACTCACTAGCGATAGACCAGACATTGTGACCAAAGGTGCTTTTTTAGTGATGAAGCTGACTACATCTAAGTAGGTAAAAGTGTATCACATTAAAACTCTTCTTTCCCCCCAATACAAGAATTAAGAGAGTTCCAAAAACATTGTCTAATTGTACTAGCTCTTGGCAGATCTTACATTCAGCAATCTACAAATAAGTTTAAGCACATGCAAGAGTCATAAGGAAAAATATTGTTTTGATAATTTTGTTCAATCTTGAATGTAATTTGTACCTGGAAGGCTGATTCATGAAAAAGAAATGCTTGGCCACAACATCTGCCACCATACAAGGCTGGAGACCATTGTAATATCCTTGGGATCCTTTACCATACAAAAAGATATTGGAAGTACAGACACACTTAAAACATTGTCAGACTATACAAAAGGAGTGAAACCAATGCTGTACCCAAGAGCATAAGAGAGGTAACACAACTATGGCATGTCACATTTTGGAATAGAAACTGCAGAAAAGTGCAATGGGTACAAAGCAGTTACACACTACCTGTCTCCAGCAGTGACAACTCTATCCAAATGCTCCTCATGAGGGAGAAAACTACCTGAAATTAAACCTACACTGGCTACTGTCCCAATATTGCATCTGTGTGCAAAAAAATGAACACAAGGAACAAGATCATGGCCGATCTTTTGCTTCAATGCCACTTTTCTACACCAACTGCTTACTCGTCAATTCCGAAAGGCTTCTCGTGTTGTTGGAGTTGGATTCATCCAGGCAAGTGTATTCACATTCATACCTTGCCTGCAATTATATTGCTAATGAGGTTCTACCTTCATAGTACTAGATTTTATTTAAAAATTCATTTTACAGTATCATACCAATGCTGCCCAAGTTGGTAGTGGTCAGCCACCAGCTGCAGTCCTTATGATGTCAGGGAGGGTGGTTCAGGATTTGGATCCAGTGGCAATGAAGGAATAGTTATCCCTTTTCCAAGGCAAAATGATGTTTGGCAATGGAGGGAAACCTGTAGGTGGTGGTGTTTGTACTAACTTGTTACCCTGCTCCTACTTGGCAGCACAATGTTGTAGATTTGGGAGATTTTGTTGGAACCACCAAGGTGAGCAATGGCAGTGCATTTTGTTGATGGCACAATTGAAGCCATTATGAACAGTTGGTGGAGAGAATGAATGTTTAGAGTGATCGATGGGCTGCTATTTAGGCTGGCTGCATTGCCTTAGATTATGTTTGGTTTCTTGAGTGACATTGGAGCCGCACTCATCCAGGCAAGTAGAAGGGATTCCATCACATTCCTAACATATGCCTTGGTGACAATGGAATGACTTTTGGATGCCAGAAGGTGAGTCACTCACCACATAATTCCCCAGCCTCTGACCTGCTCTTAGATGGTCCAATTCTGGCTCTGGTCAATGGTGGTCCCGAAGATATTGAAAATAGGGTCTTGACATTCATTGGCATGATTGACAATAATGGCAAGTCATTCACTGTCTCTTGTTGGGGGTGGTCATTGATTGGCATTTGTGTGGGGTAGTTGTTACTTGCCACCTATCAGCCAATGCTTAAAAGTTGCCCATGTCTTGGTGTGCATCATGCATGCTGCTTTATTTTGCTGGGTAATTATGAAAGGAACTGAACATTGTGCAAATAGTAGCGAATTTCCCCACTTCTACTCTAACAATAGACAGAAGGTCATTGGTGAAGCAGCTGAACATATTGGGTCTAGGACATTGCCTTGAGGAACTCTTGTAGCAGTGGCCTGAGGCTAAAGTGATTGACCTCTAGTAATCATTACCACCAGTCTTTGTGCGAGGTATGATTTCAGCTTGAGTCTTTTCCCCTTTGATGCCCATCGATTCCTATTTTACCAGGCCACACAGGGTTACATGCATTATAAACAGCATGCAATATACACAAATGCCATTCGATGTCAAGTTCAGTTATTCTCACTTCGCCTCTGGAATTCACTTCTATGGGACATATTTGGACCAAGATTGATGAGGTATGGAGATAAGCAGTCCTGGCCAAACCAAAACTGGGCATTAGTGACCAGATTATTGTTCAGTAACTCCTGCTTGACACCTTTCATCAATTTCCCAATGGTAATTACAATGAATTTGCACTGCTTTTTGTGAATAGAGCAACATTCAGCAACAACCAGTAGATACCAATGTTGTACAGGGACATCTTGGCTAGAGATGCAGTTGGTTCTGGAACACAAGTCTTCAGTTCCACAACAGGGAAGTTGCCTGGCCTTTGTTGTATTCAGTTCTCTCAGGTATTTCTTGATATCATGTGGAGTAAATTAAATTGATTACAGACTGGCTTCCATGCTAGTGGGATCTCAGAAGAAAGCAGAGATTGGTCATCCACTTGGTACTTCTGGCTGAATGTGGTTGTGAATGGTTCAGCCTTTCTTCCGTGGTCTACCACTGTTGAGGATGGGAATGTTCTTGGAGTCATCTCCTTTCATTGACTTTGTAAAATTTTTCACTGGCACAATTGATTGGAATGTGGTAGGACTGCAGAGTGATCTGATCTGATCAGTTATTTGTCTATTGTATACTGTTTAGCTCACTTGTAGCCCTGTGTTGCAACTTCATCAGCTCATTTTTAAATTTGACTGGTGCTTCTCCCAGCATGCCCTTCTGCACCACAGGTCTGATAATGAAGTAACAGGTGTGCTGGGCCATGAGATTACAGATTGGGGTGGTTTACGTTCCTGCTGTTGTTCATTGTCCACAGTGCCTAGCGATGCCCAGTTCTCAGCTGCCAGATCATTTCCAAGTTTATCCCACTTAGCACACACAATATGAAAGAAGAGAATCCTCAATGTGAAGAAATAACTTTGTCTCCACAAGCACCATGTGATGGTCACTACTGCCTACACCATCATAGACAGATGCTCCTGCCACAGGTAGATTGCCGAAGATGAAGTAGATTCATCCCTCAAACTGGTTTGCTCACTTCTTGCTGCAGACCCAATCTGGCAGCTACGTCCTTTTGGATTCGATCAATGACGCGCTATCATGCCACTCTCAATAATGGACATTAAAATCTCCAAACCAGAAAACTTTCCATGATCTTGCTACTTTTGGTGTTTCTTCAAAGCATCGTTCAACAGCAATGTAATGAGGAGGTCTCCCTACCTTGAGGTCTCATGCCTGACGCCATAGGACCTCAAGGGGTCAGGAATCAATATTGAGGACATCCACGGTCACTTCCTCCTACTTGAACTGCCACCTCTGGTGGGTGTCTACCACCAGTGAGGCAGGACTTACTGAAGGATTATAACTGAGGAGCAAGGCAGATTGTTTGTCAGATATGATCATCAGTATGACCACGTCAGTCTGTTGCTTATTTACTCTGTTCAAACAGTCCTCCCAGTCTAGACACCAATCCCCAATAATCCACTTGCAAGTTTCTACTTTCTTTTTGTTAGTTAAATCTGGGAGGAAAAGACCATTCTTTACCTATGAAGATAGATCTGTTTTTTTTTGCTTCAATTCCAATGCAGCGTTTATGATACAACTAACTGGCAGTCTCAGAGGACATTTAATAGTCAACCATTTTGGTGGCACTGGAATCACATATAATCCAGATTGAGCAAGGTGGGCAAATTTCTCCTCTGAAGGATATTAGTGAACCAGATGTTTTATTTTAAAAAGAACAGCAATCAGTTATTTGGTCATTATTAATAACAATTCTGATTTACTAGATTTAAACTGTCATGGTGGAATTTAAATTTGTGTCTCCAGATTATTGTCTGTATGTCCAATTTAAATTAAAAAGCAGAAAAACTCACTCAGCACATCAGGCTTTGAATGTAGCCAAAGAAGAAAAAAGTTTTATTGCTTCAGGCCATAGACCCTTCCTCAGAACTGGAAAAGTGAGAAAACAAGTGTGCTTTAAACTGCAAAGAGGAAAAAATCAAGAGGACTATCTCTGAAATGTTAATCCCAATGAGGTGCATGACTGTTTGGGGAAAACAGTAACTTTCACTATTCACACCACTTTCAACATCACTACTTTTGATTCAATTGCTGGGCAGCTAGGAACAGATTATAGTTCTATCTACAAAATACTGACAATGAACTCCTCTCACTTAAATTCTTCCCCTGGTGAAGACAGTCATTCATTTTGGGAAATGGTTCAATTGTGACACTACTCCTCATTAATTCAACTTTTTAATGATAGTGGCCATCACTATTCAGTGTCCGATGTCAATAAAAGGTCACTTGATACCATTTAAGAGCAGAAATTGGGGAATTTTTTCCTCTGTGGCCAGGAACCACCACTCTTCCTTTAACAAATACTGTGCATAGCTAGAATACAGGGTTTGTCAACATGTCCCTCAGGTGCTACATCTATTGAGGAGTTCAGCAAAAATATATTTTCAGGAAAAGAAAATCTTATTTATGTGTGAACTTTACAATTTCCTTGTGCATCAAGCAGCCTCAAGTCTGCCAATTTGTGCTGAATTATGGAAGACCTTATCAGAATCTACCTGCAGTAGTTAGTCAATATCCAAATTTGTTTCGCTTTGAAACCTCAGTATCAGGACTTTATGCCAAAGGAATACTTTTGCTGAATAGCATTCCTGAACATGTGATGTATAATCTTTAGTCTGTACTGCATTTACTGAGATAATCCAAGATGATGATAATAGCACTAATCAGTTTCAATGTCCTGTGTAGGTTCTGGATAAAAATAGCCAAGGCACCTTGCAGTCAACTCCTATTGATTCTCCCCTCCCAGAAAAGGTAGGCAGTAGATGACAACAGTATCAGGATCAATAGTATCTACCTTGTTGACAGTAGCCATCTAACTTCATAGATAAAGAGCAGCCTTTTCTTCCCAGCCTTAACTAGCTTCTATATGAAAATAGCAAAGAAACTTGAGAGAGATGGAGTGAAAGATATACAGTATGTAGTACTAAGCTATTTACACAATCCAGTGATTTTTTACATAGTACATGGACTATCGTAGGCTATACTGTTTTGCTTTGGTCAATTGACTAAAACATTTTCTTAAAGCAGCTTTTTACCACTGTAGGTGAATTGCTTTGAAACACCATTTGTTACATCACTACATGAACCTGTATTCTAACTTACAGCTCACACAGTCAGATTGGAGTGGGTCTTTGTAGTACGAAAGGCCATGGATGGCAGATGACAATGACAACACTACTGACCCCCATGGTCGGATGATAGCATTGCCTATCGGGTCGCAAGCTACACCACTGTCAATCAAGGGTCTGGCTCCACCCACCCATTAAGAGCACACCCAAGGATTGGCTTGTAACCCACCTTTGTTCTTGACCCTGAATCATTGGCTTGTTTGAATTACCTGAGCAGGCTCCACCCTACTACAGCCTATAAAAGATGGTACATGTGGGCAGCTCTCCCTCTTTTCTGATTGCTGCCAGGGTTGAGACCACAGGTGAAAGGGTGCACTCCCACAGGGGTCTAGGAGCTTCCTAAGTAGATTCCCAGTAGCGTAGAGCCATTGTCTGTCCAGATTCAGGGGGTTCAGACAACGTATTTGTTCAGTCCCCGATTGTTTATACTAGTTTGTTGTATGTGTGTGTGAGCTTGTGTGCAATTCACCCCGTTGTGATTTCCCCCACGTTTCATGATCACCCTAGTGCGAGTGTGCATTTGTTCCTTCACATTCTGTTCCAGCGTCAGTCTTTTTAAATAAAATCCTCCTTTTAAAGTACAAAGACTGTGGGTCCAGATACCTCTATCTTTAAGATCCCAAAAGAACCTTTCTCATAACAATACCCACTGGACATCCCTAACTGGGTGACACAGTAGTGTGGTGGTTAAAGTAACGCTATTACAGCGCTAGCGACCTGGGTTCAATTCCCGCCACTGTCTGTAAGCAGTTTGTACGTTCTCTCTGTGTCTGCGTGGGTTTCCTCCGGGTGCTCCCGTTTCCTTCCACATTCCAAAGACATATTGGTTAGGAGCTGTGGGCATGCTAACCCCAGCACATTCTCAGTAACACAAAAAGACGCATTTCACTGTTTGTTTCGATGTACATGTGACTAATAAACAAATATGTCTGTCTATCTAATTGTCATTCATGAAATTAAATATTGCTGGTTGATACTCACTTGAAAGAGATGAAATAATAAAGATCATTCTGCAGTGGTGCGTTCAAATAATGGACTTCCTACCAGCTGCAAAAACTTCAGTTTAAGTTTACAGCTTAATACTGTAACCTGTAAAGTCAAGGTCAAAGTCGAGCTTATTGTCAGATGCCCAGGTACATGTTGCACAGGTGCAATGAAAAACTTACTTGCAGCAGCATCACAGGCACATAGCATCAGATATACAAAGGCCCAGGTCTTGAAGCCTGACGATGAGCTTGGATGGGATGATTGTGTTGAACGTCGACCTGAAGGCCAGTGGCAAAACACACCAAATCTCCAGGAACTCTGAACCAAAACTTTACCATGGCAATTGGCAGCATGCTTAAACTCAATCTTCTGAGATGAAGTCTAACCATACATCTGAGTCAGGGGTTCTTCCTAGTACAGTATCATGGACTAGCAGACTGCCAAGTCCTCCTCAGTGACAAATGATTATTGGCTCATCCAACATACGTATGAAGGAATAACAAAGGAACTTTATCTACCAAAAACCAACATTGAATCAGGACATCCCAGTATGAGAATAAAGCAACCTTGAACCCCTGGGGATCAGAGTCACTTGCAATGACTCAACCAATCAAACTCTTCACAGAGACACAAGGGACTGCAGATGCTGGAATCTGGAGCAAAAAACAAACTGCTAGAGGAACTGAGTGGGTCAGGCAGCATTTGTGGAGGGAAAGAAGTGGGTCAATGTTTTATGTTGGGACCCTGTATCGGGACTGAGAGTGTAAAGGGGAGATAGTCAGAATAAAGAGGTGAGTGGGAGGGGTGAGACAGAGGTTGGTAGATGGTAGGTGGAACCAGGTGGTGGGGGGGGGGGGTGGAATGATGGGCCACCATAGGGGGTGCAATTCTTGGGTTTCACCACCTCCTTCCCCAGCACCCATGGACGCACACAGCCCTTCCAGGAGAGGCAGAGATTTACACGCACCTCCTCCAAACCTGCCTATGCATTCGGTCCTCCCAATGTGGCCTCCTCTACGTCAGTGAGATCAAGCGCAGACTAGGTGACCATGTTGTGGACCAACTGGTCTGTCCAGAATGGCCATCTTGAGCTAATGGTTGCACGACCTTTCAGTTCCCCTCTCCTTTCCCACATCGACCTGTCCGTCCTTGGCCTTCTCCACTGACAGGGAGAAGCGGTCAGGTGAAATGCAAAATAGAAGAAAAACACCTCATACTCTATTTCAGTAGTCTGCAAACCAATGGCACGAACATTGGATTTTCCAATTTCAAGTATCCCATACCCCATTCACCTTTTCGACTTGTCCAGTTACCTCAATTCATCACCTCCCCCTCCTGGTTCCATCTGCAAATCACCCACACACCTGTCCATCTGGGTTACTTCTCCCTTGGCCTATCCTTCCTATCACCTCCCCCACCTGGTTCCATCCACCTGTCATCCCTCCTTTAACTGTTTCCACCTATCACCTTCCAGCATTGGACTCTGCCTTCTTTCTCCACCTGCTCCATTGGCTCCATCTGTCCATCACCTCCCTCCTCAGCTGGTTCCACTTATCATCTACCTACCCCAGACTTACCCCTCTCTCTCACCTCTTTATACTGGCCATCTCCTCGCTACACATTCAGTCATGATGCAGGGTCCCAACTCAAAACATCAACCATCCCTTTGCCTCCATAGATGTTGCCTGACCCACTGAGTTCCTCCAGCAGCTTGTTTTTTTGCTTCAACCTCTCCGAAGGTTTTATACACAGCAAGTTGCATACTGACTGAAGAAATAAAGAGCCTCCTACATCTGCAAGACATTTTCCACTTTACTAGTCATGCAGGGAGAATGAGCTCAGCAACCCCCCCCCCCCCACCACCGCCCCCACAGAGCTTCATTGTATTCTATGCTTTTTGCTGATTTTTATAATGTTAATTAATTTGGCTTCAAGTGGATGATCAGAATTGGCACAATTCTATAAAGATGGCACATGACGGTGTAGAAAACCACCCGATAACACAAACTGGCGTCAATCACCACACTGGCAAGTTATTGGAGGTTTTATAGGCCTGACTTGCCATACATTGGTGATTATCATAGCCAATGGTAAACTGGTTTCAGAACAGCAGGTAGATGCTGTGCAGTATTCAACGGTCTCCACCTGCAAACTGCATAAATATTTCAGCAAAGACACAACTGCGCTTGGACATCAATTCAAATTGTGCTCACCACCTCCCCACCCCTGCAGACTGTAGCAAAATTTAGACATACATCAGCAGGAAGATCTCACAGTACAACATTCTTGAACATAAACTCTGGCAACCAGCAACCTCTACAACAGTGCTACAATATTCTTCACTCTGCAGTTGGCAGTTAAATGTTGAGGAATTCTGAGTTGTCATCCAATTTGTTTGGTTGATTGTTTCAGAGATAGGAAGCATCTTCTTGCGCGAAACCATGGAGAGAAGCTTGGCCTCAGAGTTAATTGGTCTTAGCAAGGTGGCTGTATCATTACAGTCAGGAACAAAGTGTGGATGTGGAGGCTCAGGTTACTGCACGTGAACTACATCTTAAATGAGCTATTCCTTGGCGTTAATTGACTCAAACAGCGTTGCTGGGTAATAAATACCAGTGGACCAGCTTGTGCACGTGGCGACTAATTGCCCAGTTTCACATTAACTCAGAGGACAGGAAGTAAATTGTTCAACTTAAAAAAATTACAGTTTAATTAATTACATTACATTACGGTTTTTGAGCTGCATGTTTGGTTCTGCTGTGCAGTTTCAACAAGCATAAACCTTAATTGAAGAAATCAATAGATTGTATGTTAGGTGAACCACAATGCCTTCGTTCCACTTAATATATTTAGAATTTGACATGAATTCCAAAGTAGACAGAAAAGTACAATGATGGATCATACACACTGCTTGATTAGACTCCACTTGCAAATACATGAATAGTACAAATGCCCATATAAGACAGCACATCCCAAACCATAATGACCTCTTGCTCGAGGAATTTCCTTTTGATCCCTTCCTCTGGAACTGCTGCCCATTGCTGTGGAGGAAATTGGAAATAAAAACAGGGTCTTGAACATTAAACATATTGGAGACCAGTCAAAGGATATCCTAGCTTTATGTTAATATCAACTGAGTTTCTTCATTCACAACATCAATTAACAACACAGTCAATATAGTAAAATCAAGATTCAACTACATGCATTTTTGGCATTGATGTGGTGGGAAAGCAGATAAATTTGATCTCTAACGATGGGATAAACTCAGGGCCCCAGTAGTCAATTCCTATTCCCTTTCAATGTTTATGTTCTCACACATCTGAATTTGTAACATAGGCACACACTGATCTATAACCTAAACTG
>JARFYF010000002.1:43391751-43403554 GCA_030265395.1 Rhina ancylostomus
AGTTAACATTTCAAATCAACTTAAAGCTAACTTGGTTTCTCTCTTTCCAAGTTCTGGTGAAGAGTCCTTGACCTGAAATATGAACTCTGTTTTTCTTTCCACAGATGCTGCTTGACCTCCTGTGTATTTCCAGCATTTTCTGCTTTTATGGTCATTTGTATCGATGCTGTCAAGAGCAGGTGTCTGTCTGGCAATAGATTGATGAGTATAGGTTTCTCCCCTGTCCTTGTTTTCTCACCACCAGCTACTGATGGTCAGTTTGGTCAACAGTGCCCCTACTGAGTTACTCTTGTCGATGGATTTTGCTGATCCCATCTAGTGTACATTCTGTGCCATTGACCCATTCAGTGGTTCAGCCAAGTGATATTCAACATGGAGAAATGCTCATTTTAATCAGGGGTTTAAGGCAGGAGGGTTCCTTGTTTATGTTTGACCTGATAACTTGCAACTACATGGTTCATAATCATAGCTGAGAACTCCCAGATCCATTCTCTACAGAGTGGTGAAAAGTCTGGAATGTTGGCTGAAATGTGTGTGTGTAGAACAATATCAGGCTAGTGCTTGATCAGTCTTTGGAACTGTTCTGTGAAAGTCGACCTGTGCTGTAATAAAGCAGACAACAGCAGAACCCAGGAATGTATAATTAATGCTTTATTACCTTAACACTAGCGGGAGTGAGGGATACAGAGAAAGAATTCAGTGTAACCTGAGCTCTATACTGATCCCCACTCAGACATTTACAGGTTAGTGTCCCCTCCTTTTATACTTAATCAGTGGGAAGCCTCCATGGGAAGTTGCACATGCTAGGGTAGTTGCTTACAGCAAGCTTTTAGCAAAACAAGGTATGTCTTAGTCACTTCTTTGTTTCTCACCAGCACCTGTACATTTTACAGTCATAACTATGGTCATACTATGGTTGAGGCAATATCACGCCATAGTGGGACCATAGTCACACCATTAACCCTTACATGTCCTGTTATCTTTTACATTCTTCCAGCTTTGGCTCAAGTCCACAGATGGTAGTTTGGATGACTTGAGAAGGTTGATATTTTGTTTTGATCCATTCATCTTTTTCCTTACTTTTGCTTCTCATCAGTATTTGATCTTTTATTGGGATCTGGGCATGCTGTTCAAAGCAGCATTTATTACATGTCACTAATTACACAAGAAAGTAGTAGTGAGCCACTTTCTCGAACCACCATAATACTGTTGTGTTGGGAGTTCGAGGATTTAGACAGAATGGTGATATATTTCCAGATCAGGATTGTATGCGACCTTGAAAGCAACATACAAGTGGTGATCTGTACAGCAACTTGCTGGTTTAGTTCTACTTGATGGTCGAGGTTGCAGGTTGGGAAGGAGCTGCCAGTTGGCTGAGGAGAATTACACAGTGCAGCCACTGTGTGGAGGTAGAGGGAATTAATGTTAAGGGTTGTGACAAATAAGTGAGCTGCTTTGTTCTGGATGGTGTTGAGCTTCTCAAGTGCTGGGGTTGCAGTTCTGCAGACAAATGGACAGTATTCCATCTTGCTCTTTCTTGATTGTGACTTGTAAATTATGAAAAGGCTTAGAGTATCAGGAGGAGAGTCACCCAGCCTCCAACCTGCTCTTATAGTCACAGTAGTTATGCCACTTGTTCATTTGTGTTTCTCAGAGGCATACCCATCAAGTACCATGTATATGCATCTCATTTTCTAGCTGTAATGCCTTCTTTGCCTCGACAATTCAAATGGTTCTGGTCAATGATAAGCCCCAGGAAGTCAGTGGTTAGGGACTTGGCAATGATAATGCCATTGAATATCAAGGATATGTGGCTAGATCTCTCCTGCTGGAGATGCTCATCACGTAGGACTTTTGGGGAATAAATGTTTTTTGTCATTTTTCAGCCCATGCCTGAATGTTGCCTTCATCAGGCTTTTCTTCATTTTTCTGAACAGCTGCAAGTTCAATTGAGTAGCTTGTAATTATCAGCAAACATCCTCACTTCTGAACTTGTGATGGAAGTAAAATCAGCTGAAGATGGTTGGACCTAGGACATTACCCTGAAAAACTCTTGCATTGATGTCCTGGGGCTTGGATGAGGGATCTCCAATAAAGTCAACCATCTTACTTTGTGCAAAGTACTACTCTAATCACTGTCATCTATTTCCTTTAATGTCTATTAACTTCAGACCTATCAGGGTGCCTTGATGCCACACTTGGTCAAATGCAAGTTAACATCAAGGGCAGTCACTCTTGCCTCATCATTGATACAAATGGATGACTTTTTCGGCCACTTGGTAGCAATATTAAGATTTAGCTGCATTGTTGCAAGTCTAAAATCACGTAGAGGCCTCACCAATTAAAGATGGCAATTTCCTTCCCTGTAATTCATAAGTGAACCAGATGGAATAAATTCATGGTACACACTCCTGATGATTTTTTTTAAATTTCAGATTTAGTTAACTAAACATAAAAGTTTTCAGCTGCTTTAGTGGAAATTGAATATGTCCCAGGATCACTTGTCCAGACTTATTTACTAAACCCCAATACTATAATCATTATACTTCTGTACCAGGTAGAATTGAGATGGGTTATTTCTCAATCAGTGCCCAAGTAACCTGCCAAAAGTCACCCAGCAGTTAAAATCAGAACAGCTTGCACTTATTCCATACCTTTAGAACAAGAAAATAACCCACAGTCATTACCAATGAGTTTGACACAGACAATATTAATAAATATGAGGCGTTCAAATATATGGTGTATTTTTAAGAAGTCTTGAAGGAGAAAGGAGGGAGAAAGTGAATGGAGGAAGGCAGAAAGGTTTAGGGAGGGACGACTTGGGTCTTCTGCAAATGAAACTACATGCAAAGAGATGTGCCCCACTTCCAGACTCTCTGTTCTGAGCAGAGTCCTGCTCTGATTGGGTAGAGTTGATTACAAGAAGAGGACAGAACAGACATTGCGAGTTGGGTTTTGTCAGCCACTCTCAGTTTTGGTCCTGGATAATGAAACAATGGCCATTTATTCTGGGTTATGCTATACCAAAACCCTATTATCAACCCAATTCTAAGAGGTCAACTGTTGTGTGGGTTCAGGACACAGAAAACCCCTCTCATAAGGGCAGAAAGTTATTCCCCAGTAGGGCTTCTCAGGAACAATGTTCACATATACTCCACAACATTCTATCCCAGATTCCTCCTTCAACTTCTTAAGGATCATCTGTATCAGACCTGAGGCACAATAGGAAAGTCAGACTAGAGTGAATTTTTAAGGATGCATTTAGAAAGCCATGGTGAGCACCACAACATAGCACCAGGCTTTCTAAATTCACCTTTAAAGTGGTCACCAGGGAACAGCACTGGGTTGTTAAAGTAAAAAGAAATATCTAACATTTCTGTTAATGTTCTGTATAATAAATAATATTTAGAGCATATGAAAGATTTATTTCCTTATTAGCCTCATATAACAGTGCAGTTTAACTAAGTCAATGTGTTCTTGGAGCTCATTCATCACTAGTAAGGCAGATTTCAGTTAAATGGTAGTTAGATGCTAGTAGATTGAGGACAGTTGCTGAAGGATGCTTTCCAGTTAAGAAGGATTGCCTCACTGCTTTGATGTATGTGAGCCTGAGATGACTTAGACTGTTCCCATACCTGCCATTTAATTCTACTGATGAATGAGTATGGCCTCAGAAATTCTGTTACTTTCTCTCTCCTGCTCTGCTTGATACACTCCACAAATATTTGAAGAGCACTCTCTCAAAGAGGGACTCCAATGATAGGCTACATAATGCAAACAACATACCATAGTCAAATGTTTCATTAACTCAATGCTGCTAATCCTCCAGAACACTGCACTTCTGTGATCTTGTGATAGCTGCATGGCCAAGTCAGTTGCTTGAACAGAAGTGCACCAGGTAATCATTCACTTTTGATTAGCCTGAATGGAGTGCAATGTGATAAAGCTAGACAAGGCCCTCTATCATTAGATGCTCATTAGGTTTCTTGCACTGACCAATAGTTCAATGACTTCAATTGCAATTCATTACTCAAAGTGAGTTCAACAAGAATTCTTTCATTGGTAATTAAGAAGGGAATTCATTGGCTTAACCCTTTAGGTGCAGCTCCCCAAATCTGTACCTGCCATTTTGTAGCTTATATTGTAATGTTCATTACTCTCAGCTTCTTTGTTTCCTGCAGTAATTGTCAGTCATCATTGCAGGTCAATGAAATATGGTGGTAACATGTTTAACTAGTGGTAACAACAGTAGGGTAGATATCTTCAGGAAGTTAGACTATGTTCAGTGGACTCTAAATGATGTGCTATCCTTTCAAATCAAGTAAAATATTGGTCATAAGGCATTTGATTGATAGTTTCTTGAGACCTGCATGATGGAAGAGGATGCCCCTTCCTCGATCACTCCAGTGTTTTCTGCTGCACTCTGTTGTTGAATAGACAAGAAGTGAGGGGGACAGTCAATGATCATTATGCTTTCATGAGAATTGTTTCTTGATCAGGAAATCTGTGAACTGTGGGATCAAGTGTTGTCTCCCTCTTGTGGTCCACTATTTGATATTGCCGAGGCACCTCACCTTGTGGCATTCCCTGTCTCTTGTCTCTGTATTGCTGCCATCCTTGCTCTTGGAACCTATAGCCCTCTGGCCCCTCATCTCCCGGTTGGTCTTCCTCAGGCACGGATTGTGTCTTCCTGTTTGTGGGATACAGTAACATGTAGGAAATACTTGCATGTCTCCACATCTTTTGGGTGTAGATTGGAGTGTGCCCCTGGGCAGTAAAATCTCATCATGAAATGACCTATGATATTTTCTATTTCTGTCCTGGTAACACCGTGACTCTCAATGTACCAGCACTCAAAAGAAGTCTTCAGAATGCACATAGCTTCAGAAGCCATGACCCTTACCTTTTAAAGTCCAACCCTCAATACAGTGCTATTTGGTTAAGGTGTCTGGAAAAGTGGATTCTTTAAGAATAAAGGAGTCACGTAAGCTTCTAGAAAACTTAGCTTTGATCATGGAGTAACTTCTCATTGTGATCAACAATTAATAGGATGTTGAGTGTGCAGAAGCCCTTCCCATTTATGAAGGCTGAAATGAGGGGCAGGGTGAGGCAAGGGTAACTTTTATGAATAGATGAGAGCAACCGATAATCAGGAGATTCTGCAAAGTTAGTAAATCCCTGCTAACAACTCTGCACTAAAATCAAAGTTTCTCCTCCTTGAACAAAGAGCTTGAGTGACCTCACCAACACTGTGGTGGGCATCAAACTGTGATATTTGACATGGGTCCAGACGGATGCTTGGAATGAAGCTTGGAAACTAGAAGTGGCCATGATCTCAAAGTAGACAATGAGAGTTGTCCTATCTGAACGTGTGGCTGAGGGTTGTCCTACAGAATGATACCTATCTTAGCACTGGCAGCATTTGAAAATCCAAGCCTGCATAGATGTTGCTCCAATGGAAAGATCAAGGTTGGATCTTGTGTCTCTGAAAATTCTCTGTGGCTAGAGACTTTGGATCTGTCCTTCCTGCACACAGACCTCCTTGCTAGGCTTAGTTTAAGCTTCAAGTCAGCAAGCAGAAGACCACTATGGTATCCATGAAATAGTTTGATCAATAGCTACGTTCTCCAAAAAGCTACCTAAGTATAAAGAGCTCTTTGGCAGGTGTGTGAGGAGTCTCCAGAAAGTGTTGGTGTTACCTGGTAAACTTCCTGATGTCAGCAAGGTTGGCCTTTTAATGGTGCAACACACTGCTGCTCCACTGTGGGGCCTTTTAATGGTGTCTGAATGTAGATCACAGCAAGTTTTGCTCCTTTTTATTGTCACTACGAAAATACAGTAGCATTCTCCACCTTGGAGCTATAATTTATGTCAGACTAGAAATAAACATTGCAATAATGGCTGACATCATTAGGTACTCATCTAATGCTGGGGAAACATCATGAATGTTAGTGTGGATTTCCACTGGAAGTTCCCAGGTAAGTTTTAGGTTTGGCAAGCAACATCAGTTACCCTGAATTAAATAGGTTATTGTTCACAGATTGCAAAATAAAACACACCTTTTTGATATATTATTTTTCATATGTAAAGAAAAAAACAGTGTGCTAAAGTCCTTGTATGATGAATGTATGAATTACATTTATATAGGATAATTTTCAAAATCCCAAAGCCAGTTAAAAACCGGTGAAGGATTTTTTGAAGTGTAGTTGCTTGCAATGACATTAACTTACACACATTTTGAACAAGAGCAAAATAAAGAAATATCATTCACCTTGAAGCATTTTTTAAAATTCCTACAGTAGGAAACCAGACTTAATTTAACACTTAAATGTACATACATCTAAAAATTGCTGTAAAATTATATAAACAAGAAAAAGTAAATCACTAAAGAATTATATAAGTTTATATTTACTATGAACCTGTCATGAGAACAAGTTTCAAAAAGCAAGCAGGCTGGATTTACAGACATAAATCCTTGCATTTTTGTATTTGCTGATGTTAAATTTAGAGGTATATGATTGGTTTAGATTACATCAGTGATCATGACAAAACAGGGAGATTTTAAATAACCTTAGTCATGAGGTTGCTGTAATACTGAAAAGTAAAGTGAAACCAGATGGCTACTTTTACACTGGGCCATGAAATGGCTGTTTGGGGCCTGAACTGAGCGATGAGATTTTATCTCTCTCCACCCATTTTCATGCCTTGGCTCTGACATCATTGACACAGCCAGGATACCGTGGTGTGGTAAATGTATCATGAAGAAAGTTGCCAATTCTGCAAATTGGGTAGGATGGAAACCCTGGAGCACAAGAGATTCGAAGCAATGGTGGGGGCTTGGTAGGTAGGACAGGGAGAATATATTAGGGAGAGGATGGGAATGTGATATGAAGGGGCTAGGGCAGAGATGGGAAGGATGAAGTTGCTTTTTATAATAGGATATTCCATCCATATTTGAAACATACTATAGGTGCATATTATTAATTATTTTCACTGTAATTGTACATGATGCCACAAGCTTAATTAATGGCCCATAATATAATTTTGTATAATCTGGTATTTTTACAGAAAAGTGAATTTGCCAGTTTAATTGTGAAAGGAATGTGTGGTTGACAGGCTTCATGTGGTCAGTACACTTTCACGAAAATGACACCACTACAAGTGTTGTATGATACCACTGCAAAAACCACCAACCTCTATGGGTATCCATGCCCTCCTCATGGAGGACCAAAAACCCTGGAAATACAATGTCCAGGCACCAAGTATAACTTTTAATAAAATTCCATTGCATAGCTCACAAAAATATCGTTTTGCACTTAAAATTCTAGGCAGTTTCTCCTTTGATGAAGACAAATCCATAAATCAGAATTAATCTGGTTCTGCTGCCATCAGCACCTTTTGTGCTCTGAAGATTTTATTTTCTGTACCTGATCCAAAGATGGTGTTACACTTCTAAATGGATGGAGCAAAAAATACAGTGAATAGGCACAATAACCGGATGGAGGGGTTGATGTTTGAATTGCTACTGTTTTATTTAGATTTCAAAACGGCATAAAAGCAAGTCCAAAATCAGAAGGAAAAATGTCACAGAAGTGTACTACTGGTTATCATCCATTGTGATTTTAGCCAGACCTGGATTTAGGAAATCAAAGTTCCTACCAAAAACAGGTGCAGCACTCATAAGTAAATGCAAATGTGTGTCAGGTATTGCATTTAAGACCATAAAGGCTTTTTTTTTGTCTCCAACTGTGCTGCTACTCCTCGTTCATGAAATTCCCCCATTAGACAAGACAGGGTAAGCTACTCACTACAATATTTAAAGGGATACATGTTCATACAATATTTTAAGTGGAGGTAAGAAAGAAAGACTTGCGTCTTCAGAGCATTTTTCAGGACCTCAAAACATCCCGGAGTGCTTTGCAGCCAACTTGCATTGTTAATGTAAACAGATGGAACAACTTTTAAAAAGACATTTGACATGGCTCTTTTAAAGTGAAAACCCTGATGACTAGTTCTTGTTATAACTGAATTTCTTCTATTGTTAAAGATTATCTGTGGCTTTTTTTGCTTGCAGTAGTTGGCACAATGGGCCGAATTGGTGCTGTATATTGCTATGATTCACTCCTCCCTGGGTCTGCTTCACTTCTGACTCCAGATTAAACTGACTGCCTTTGTTCCCTAAATGCTTCTGTAATTGATTCATATTTCCCACTGCTAACCGTCAGTTAAGTTAGGAATGGATAAACTCGACACCAGCCTACTCAGTCACTGGTAAAGAAAATCCTTCATTTTGTTCCTTCCATCCATCCATCCATCCATCACAGGCAAGGCCAGTGTTTATTGCCTGTCCTTAATTGTTGCTTGAGAAAGTGCTGGCAACTGATTGGATTGCTAGACCATGTTAGAGAATATGCCATCAACTACATTGGGTGGGTCTGGAGTCATTTAAGTTAACCATAAGTAAAAGACACTGGAGTAACCTATTTGTATATTATGGGAAGCAGATCTGTTGCTAGAACCTTTACATATCTGACTAACCTCCAGTTTATATTCAATTCAGTGAATCATTTGATCAGGTCACCTTTTAAACTTGAGAAAAGGAAAAAGAATAATGATGGGTTTTACACGATTATTCAATCATGGATATGTGGTATGCAAGAATGCAGTCAGTATGGATGATGATTCTTTTAGAAAACCCAGTTACCATGAAGATAACCTATTGGAAGCCAGCAGTATAAAGAATACCACCACTTAAGTAATAGTGATTGAAGAACTTAGAACACAGCTCATAAAGGATTTAAGCCTAACAAATCCCAAACCATATATAGAACTTACATACTGTTTAGATATAATGGAATTTGCAGTACTGCTATCAAGTTCAATAAAGTGTTTTTGCCAAAGTTGTGAAGCTGTCAATTACTTTGTTTTGGACCAAAATAGGTTACCTGCACAAACAATTTTGTTGACAGCATGCACAGTGCCAGCAAATGTGCAGATTGATAAAATGCTATTAATATTCTAAATGCAGAGGATTTTCCATTTGCAGCTGTAAATGAAATGACTGTGCTGGAATGCTAAGGACAAGAACAGACCTACCAACTCCTTAGGCCTTTCCTATCATTCTGCAAGATCATGCCTGATCTGTACCTCAGTTCCATTTCCCTGCCTTTGCTCCACAAGTCCAAATGCTTTTATCTTAACAAAAATCTGCCTTGTTTGTAGAAGCTCTGTTTACCCCTTCAATGACAGCCTAATGAATTGGTATTAGTATTGGTTTATTATTGTCATTCGTACTGAGGTACAGTGAAAAGCTTGTCTTGCATACCGTTCATACAGATCAATTCATTACACAGTCCATTGAGATAGTACAGGGTAAAAACAATAACAGAATATGGGGAGAGTTCCAAATTTCTTTTGCTTTTTGTACAAACAAAATTCACTCCTATATAACCTAACTTTAGTGTATGTTAAAAACCTTTATATACTTCACATCTACCCAGGATCTTATCATTATACTCATTTATATTTACAAGCCAATGAATTACTCAAAGTCCTCAATGCTTCTGACAAAATATTTGTGTTTTTGGCAATATGATTAATGCAGGAAAGCACACATCTTATGTCTCAGCTAAATTCCTTCTATATATTTGATCTATTAGACAGTATGAAATAATTGTTGATAATGAAATAATGTAACTGCTAAAACATTTCCTATTTAATGGGAGTTATAAACCTAAAACAGAGCTAACTCTTGGTTTGCCTATTCTGTAATTGTCAACACAGGATTAATTAAATCAAATATTTTGCTGAAATCCTCTTGAAGTAATATTCAGCTGTACAATGACAGGTGTTTGTGCACAATAGGTTCTGAATTGGCTCCATAGGTCAACCTCTGCACATGTGTACATTGATAGCATCATCAGTGCCATGGGGAAATGTGCAATGCCAACAACTACTGGAAAGATACATAATGTCCTGATCATAATGTCAGTTAGCATGCAATGTCAATGCCATGCCACACTACAAAATCCTATCTCAACTGAACTTACATTAGGCAGCAGAAAGATCCTGCACCCCTAGCCCCTACCCCTACACCACAACCAGTTTGCTGCTTCAATTGAACAGAGATTTCTTAGTGTCATTAGATGTTTCATAGACTAAAGGGAGTTCTGGGACCAGAGGAGTTTCCCTTGACCAAGGTTTCTGCTCTACTGCCAGTGCTCAGATATGATTGCATTAATATACATGGGCTATGGAGACTGGCAATGACAGGGAGAATGAGCAGAGAGCAGACAGAACTGAGAAAGCTGCTGGAAGAATGAAGGAGAGAGGTGAAAGATTTCTCATCAGGAGGCTGCATCCATCCCTTAAGGAAGAAACACCTCTTGAAGGAAAGATGTAAACCCTCCGAGTTTCCTTGACTGTTACCTGTAATGGACTGGTGTTATCTCAGGAAAGGCTGGAAAGGCTAGGCTTGTATCTGAAGGAGTGAAAAATGACTTGAATAGAACGCGCAAAAGCCTGAGGGATCTAGCTGGGAAGAATTGTCTCCAAGCCCTATGCAAAGCACACATACAATGTTGATGCTGGACTACTCTATATTCCTTGAGTTTATTCTCAGTCTTTCCAGCCGCCCTGTTAATGCACCAGGCATTTTAATTTGGATGCCCGTCAGACTAGTTCTCAAATGAAATCTGAAGGTGCTGGAAATACTCAGCAGCTCAAGCTGAGAGAAACTGAATTAATTATTCATGCTGATGACTTTTCACCAGAACTGGAAAAGCTCAAGAGATGGAAAAAAATGTATTCATCTGCCAAAGAAAGGGTGGATGGGGAAGAAAAAAACCCAAATGCAAGGAAGATTTATTGCCAGAACTGATAAGAAAGGGCTGAATTGTAGGAACCAAAGGTGACCTTGGAAGAAATGGGTAGAACATAGAGCTATTGCACTCAATTTTGAGTCTTACTGTCATGTACAGTAATGATGCCAAGTAGAGCATATGAATGTTCATCTAACTGACTCCCTGTGCTAAGATAGCCTTATGCTACACTGAACTCCCAGCAGAAGATTGAAATGAGGGCCCCACTGGAACCTAGAACATGGCTTAGGGCAGGCAGCAAGGACCTCTTGGTCAACAGAAGATCTGCCCCAATTACTTCCCTCATCCTTACGCAGCTATAAGAGACCTCCACCTACAAGGCAATGGTTCCATTTATGCAGTTCAATCAGCTTCAGATGATGTCAGCCTCTCCTGAAATTTGATCCCTTCCTGTGGCAATAAACTACAACAGCATCATAGCACCCGTCAGATGCTAAAATTGTTATAATAAGCAGGCAGCTCAATTCAATATATAGTCTGCTGAAGACTGCATGGGCATGGGCCTATGATCATTTCTGGGGGCTAATTGCCTCCTTTTCCATTTAGATTAAATTGAAAGGAATAAGCTTGGTGACGTTTGAACACATGGTGAGAAAGAAAATCTGCGCACTTGACCTCAAATTATTTTAGTCCCTGACTTTGGTGAAACTCTGTAATTGTTTTTCCATAAGTATTTTGTCCCATTTTGTCACTAGCAGGAATCAAATACATTGTATGTCACTAGGTTAAAGCAGGTTAAACAAAAGGCATGCAAATGAAATGTCAGCTCAAATCAAAGTCTGTACATTGTAATCGTGCTGTATGAAGTTTCATGTTGATTTGTGGAAGTTGCTGTAATTGACTACAGGTCCAAATTATCTAAATGAAACCTGAAAATGTCAGGACTACAACTATTTTCAAAAGAAATTCTGAGTCAGTTAATA
>JARFYF010000002.1:43536571-43550615 GCA_030265395.1 Rhina ancylostomus
TAATGCAAGGGAAAACAAAATAAGTGATTATGTTCCATTACACAAACTGATTTCATGGTTCATGGAAAATTGTTCTTTTGTAATTATGCAAATGAGGTTGAAAGAACTATAAGGGATTAAATAGACTGCTGCTACATCTGGAGTTTAGAAGAATGAGAGATGATTTCATTGAAGCATAAAAAATTCTTACAGAGTTTGACGGTGATGTTTGGGTCAGCCTTTCAAAACTGGGCTAAGATGAAATTTATTCACCCAGAGTTTTATTTTGGAATTGTCTACTGAAGAAGTTGTGAATGTGCTCTCAGAAGCACTGCGATTTTGTGCAGTTTGTGGCCTGTTTCCTAACTGCGCTCAAAATGGATATTACCTCATGGTCTGGTTTTAACAGATTTCATTTTAACAGATTTCAATATATGCCTGATTTACATTTCCTTCTGTAAATTAATCTGTCACATATTACTGGATCAGATATAAAAATTTTACACTACTTGAATAAAAATTCTGACACATGAAATAACTTTAAATGACAGTCACACTACCACATGCAGTAATAAAATTCTGGGAAAAACAACGAGCGCTGGACTGCTGGGAACTTGAGGGAAATAAGACTGTTTTACACGGTCTCAGCTTTCACTGTCACACTGAAATAAATATCCATATTAAAGTAACAAAAATCAAATGTTAAAGGCATTTTACTGCTGCAAAATTAAACTGGTGCAATTAAAAATCATTTAAAGTAAAACCAATATTTTTCAAATATCCCCTCTTTTTAACTTTTAGTCATTTACTTTCTTGATCCAATTTTTTGCTTGTAAGTGATTTTTCCTTTATACCTAATTATCTAATCTCAAATTTTAAAATCCTTTTATTTCTTTTGCCTTTGGCAGTTATGTTATGGAAGTTCAACATTGATTGGCTAAGAAAAATACTTCAATGCAATGGTTTTTCAGCAGTTCAGGTCCCTGAGATTGAAGATTGATTTGGCCTATCCTAAAATGGTCAACTTCAATTAACAATACATCTATGCATTAAACATAAAAAGAGACTAATAAGCAAACTCATCCATAGTCCCAAGAGTTCACACACAGACATAATGCAAGGGTTAACTGTAGCAGGATAACTTAGAATAATGCTGGAACTTTCATTGTATTCCAATACCATAAAATAAAGTTCTAACAACTTCATGTTAAACAGTAATCAGAACTGCAACATGTTACAGCATTGTAGATTAAATACATTAAACTTGGTTTGATGATTTAGTTCCAATATTATTGACAATTGTATTTTCATATTTTGTTATTTCCCTGTCTTTTACTAGCATATAAATTAAATAAAATGCATACAAAGTCTTCTGATTATTTAAAATGATTGCACTTTTTCATTCCCTGAGATATCAGTGATGCATCATCTCTGAATTTTCTGTGACAAGGGGAGATTTGCATTATCTTTTTCAAATTATTCCAAGTGACATCTATCAAACTCAAGCATCTGCTGTGCTTGTCAATCACTTTAATTAGAACTGTACTGGAACAATTGCCATTGAAGATGTTCATGGACAGACTGTGATAGATGGTTTCATCTCAAATGCGGAGAAGTGCATAATACATCCTAATTTCCATGGATGCGCAAGTTATGTCAATCACCAACAAAATAAAAAGCAAACTAGCTGAAACTATTAAAATTCATCAACAGAACTTATTATTTTGATTCAAGGAGATCAAACTGCTCACCATATCAATTAAGCAGAACGTAAGTTTGTGGTTGTTACTGATCAGTCCAGCTTAGAGCCGGTTGCGACCATTAATCAAATAGGGAAAGTTGGAAACATATTTGATCACTTTTTCAAAAATGGAAGATTTCAATGATTGTTTTTAGAAGTCATACCATGGTCCTAAGCGCACTAATAAATTTATTGAAGAGTATAACAAAAACATGTGTTTATCAATGGTATCAGACTTATCAAGCAAATTCTAAGAATTCTGCACTTCCTCATTCTCTAAAAGCAGTGTCATATTTTGCTTGAACCTATCAAGGATAACTTCTTTGTTGGAAAAAATAGAGCATGGAAAGCTTACAGAACACAACTAACTGTCCAAATACTAGCTACTGCTCAGAACTGTCAAAAGGAACATTTAACAAAACGTTTGATTCCCTTTCATGATTAAGTTTTGCTGGCATTAGTTAGAATTGTAAAGAACAGGAACATGCCCTTCAGCCCAGGATGACAATGTTGACCATGGTGCTAATTTAAACTGCACATCTGCCTACACACAATATATCCCTCTGTTGCCTGGCTGTTCATGTGTCTGTCCAAATGTTTCTTAAACATTACTGTTGTATCTGCTTCCATTACCTCCCCTGGCAATGCGTTCTAGGCACCTATTACTCTCTGTATAAAAAAAAACTTGCCTCATAAATCTCCTTTAAACATTACCTGTCTCACCTTAAATGTATGCCCTCTAGTATTTGACATTTCCCTGGGAAAAAGATGCTATCTACCCTATATATACCTCTCATCTATCTAAAAGGTCATCCCTCAGCCTCCGAAGCTCCAGAGAAAGCAATCCAACTTTGTCCAACCTTTCCTTATACCTAATACTCTCCAATCCAGGCAACATCTTCTTTTGGATCCTATCCAAAGCTTCCACATCCTTTATGTAATGCAGTGACCAAAACTGCAGACCATACACCAAACTGGGCCTAAGCAAAGTTCTATACAGCAGTTCGTGACCTGGTGAAGTGAAAAAAAGCCACATGGGAAAAAATAATTAAACAATAATCAATACAAGTAACAGAATATTTGCCACTAATCAAGTAGTGCTATGTTTAACCTTCAAGATAGCTTGTCATTGTTTGTGTCGGATTAGTTATATGCCTGTTAAGTATTAATGAGATGTTCTCTAATGAAGGGAAAGAAAAGTTGGTGCAGCCAACTTGGTCACAGAGTCACAGAGACATGCAGCACAAAAACAGGCCCTTCGGCCCACTGGGTCCTCACTAACCATTTGACACCCATTTACTCTAATCCTACATTAATCCCATTAATTTCCTCTGAACTCAGATTCTATCACTCACCTGCACACTGGGGGCAATTTACCGTGGCCAATTAACCTTCCAATCCACATATCTTTGGGAGAAGATATGAGCACCCTGAGGAAACCCATACTGTCACAGGAAGAGTGTGCAAACTGCACACCGATAGCATCAGAGGTCAGGATTGAACCTGGGTCACTCGAGTGTGAGGCAACAGCTCTACCAACTGCACCACTGTGCCAACCAGTTTTCCTTAATCACTTTTCTGGTCTTTTGCATTCCATGCATAATTTTATTAATTCTAGAAGTCTTCGACCAACAAATAAAACTAAATTCTTCTATCTGAAAGAATTTACTGTATGAAAATATTTCTAATATGAACATAGTTTTCATCATTGTATCTTATCATACTTTAAAGTAAAGGAAGATCAAAAGGTTTGGAAGTACCATGTGTCACAAAATATTGATACTTCATGGTCAATATTTTCACTGCAGGATATTGATGAGTAGATAACAAAATTACAATGCTGGAGTCTTTCATCTTTTTGTAACATTTCACTTATCTGATGTTTTTGCTATTATTTGTCCTGAAACTCCATTAAAAGAAAATATATCCCCTGTGATATTGAGGTAGGTTTGCAGTCAGAAGCAACCAACAGACAAGATGCCCAGGGAGAATGGAACACCAGGAAGAAACGAGTAGAAAACAAAAAAAAAAGCAGGTTTGAGATTAAGGTGACTGTGCACCATGTAATTAGCTGAGCAAGGACTTGCACCTTTCCTTTTGTACATTTATTGAGGTGGAGAACCCAGTGATGGTGAAGGAATGGTGATATATATCCAAGTCAGGATGGTGTGTGGCTTGGAGGGCAACTTCCCGGTGGTGGTGTTCCATTGCTTTTACAGCCCTTGTCCTTCTATCTGGTGGAGGTTGTGGTTTGGAAGGTGCTGTCTAAGGAGTTTTGGTTAGTTGCTACAGTGCACCCTATAGATGGTACAGACTGTTGCTCCTGTGCATTGATGGTGGAGTGAATGATTGGTTGTGAATGGGTTGCCTATCAAATGGGCTGCTATGCCCTGTATGGTGTTGAGATTATTGAGTGTTGTTGAAGCTGCCCTCATCCAAGTAAGTGGACAGTATTTCATCACACTCCTGACTTGATCCTTGTAGATAGTGGAACAGCCTTTGGTGAGTTAGGAGATGAGTTATTTGCTGAAGGATTTCTAGCCTCTGACGTCCTGCTGTAGCCACATTATGTACGTAGCTACTCCAGTTCAGCTTCCATTCAATGGTAACCCAGGGTATTGATACTTGGGGATTCAGTGATGGCAATGCCATTGAATGTCAGCGGGGGTGATATGTGGATTTTCTCTTGTTGGACATTGTCATTGCCTGGTACTCGTGTGGCACATATGTTACTTACCACCTATCAGCCCAGGCCTGGATATTGCCCAGGTCTTGTTGCATTTGGTTGTGGACTGTTTCATTATCTGACGAGTTGCAAATGGTCCTGAATTGTGCAGTCATCAGAGAGCATTCCTACTTCTGATCTTACAATTGAGGGAAGGTCACTGATGAAGCAGCTGAAGATGGCTGGGTTTCAACACTACCCTGAGGAACTCCTGCAAAGATGATCCGTGGCTGAGATCATTGATCACCAACCACCACAGCCATCTTTCTCTGTGCTGGGTATGATTCCAACCAGTGGAGGACTTACCCCCGATTCCCATCGATTCCTGTTTAACCAGGGATCATTGACGCCACGCTCAATTAAGGGCAGTTTCTCTCACTTCACCTCTGAAGTTCAACTGTTTTATCCATGTCCGGACCAAGATTGTAATGAGGCCAGGAGCTGATTGACTTTGGCAGAACCCAAACTGTGAGCAGGTTGTTGCTAAGCAAGTGCTCTTGATAGCATTATTGATTATTCCTTCTACCACTTTGCTGATGATTGAGAGTAGATTGATGGGGTGGTAATTGACTGGGCTGGAGTTGTCCTGCTCCTCTTGCGTACCTGGGCAATCTTCCACATTGTCGGGTAGATGCCAGTAGTTGTACTGGAACAGCTTGGCCAAGGGCACTGCAAGTTCTGGAGCACACGCCTTCAGCACTGTTGCCGGAACTCAACAATTCAGGAACAGCTTCCTCCCCTCCGCCGTCAGATTTCTGAACGGTCCATGAACCCATGAGCACTACCTCGTAATTCCTTTTTTTTGCACTATTTACTTTTTTTGTAATTTATAGTAATTTTGCATCTTTGCACTGCACTGCTGCCGCAGAACAACAAACATCACATCATGTAAGTCAGTGATAATAAATCTGACTCTGACTCTGATACAGAATGTTGTCAGGGCCATAGACTTTGCTGTATCCAATGCGTTTAGCTGTTTCTTGGTCGATGACTGCAGTTCTTCATGTGGTGACCTTTGGGTGCTGAAGTCTGTGAGGGCCCAGATGAGGTTGCTACATCAGGTCCTCTACCTAAAAGGTCTGCCCCAGCTAATTGGCTGGCATTATGATGCTATCAAGAGGATGAGGTTGGGGGATTGATGGGTTGGGTGTGTTGGCAGGGAAGGCATACATTGTTTCCACTGAACCCCCTTAAGGTCTGGTATTCATCTCCTGCTGTGAGCTCAGATTGTTGGAGATGACTGTAAGCTCCATTTTCTTTGCATGAACATCCGCTCTGTTGTTGTGGAGTCTGGAGTCTCTATGTGGAAGCTAAACAATGAGTAGATGATTGCCTACATAGCAGTATGTAATGAAAAACCGGTGTGAAGAAAGGAGAGTAAGAGGTAAATGCTTGGATGGAGAAAGGGCTTAATTATACATTAGGATTGCATGTTGAAGGATGCGTTAGAGGGAAGGATTAGTTGAGGGGTGCGGGAAGGTGTATAGGATTTATAGGTGTGAAGGATTTTGAGGGGGATGAGAGAATCCATTCACTCTCTTTGCTCTTGGGAAGTAACTAAGCTTTTCTCTACCTTTGATGGCACTGATTCTGCTGGCACTGACCATGCTGGACATACTTGAAAATGATTTGGGAATGCAACTCTTGATGCTGGGGTAGAGAATCTCTCTACTGGCTCTCACTAGGACCTCCAGAGAACCATCAGGAATGGAGGAAGCAATTCTTTGACTAAGTTTGACAAGGTTAGGGATCCAATCTTGATATGAAGGGAGCATTCCCATTTAGAACACATGGTTCATACTGGAAATTGTTGAGGCTGTGTGTGTAAACTAAAACTACTCAGAGGTGCAGACATCCCCCCACCCAAACAAAAAAATCTATGAAATCTAGATGTTATAAGGCTCGAATTGTGCATTAACAACTCCATGAAGGTTTCCATCCTGCGAAACTCCCTTACTGTTAAACTCAGACAGATCTTTAATTGTGTTACTGAGTCTACTTTGGTCAGGGCCTTTGCTGGCAGTTTATACTTCTGACTTACTAAACGCTTAAATTTTTCTTATATGAAAACTGAATTCTAATGAACCAAAGTATTCATTTATTTTCTTGATTTAATAACTTGAGTTTAATAGGTAAATTGCAAATTTCTGTAATGATAGTACATATTAGATTATCAGTGCAGTGAAATAAGTAAAACTCCATATTTTGTTTAAAATTTACATTAACATTAATTCTGTTTTCATCACAATCACATCCCAAGAATATAAATTATCACCCTAGTCTAACTTGCCAATTAATTTAATTGCATGTGCAGTGAAATTTAGCATAATTAGTAGTTCTTCCAAAGTGCACTCAATATTTTAAAATAAAAGCCATTTTTTCATTTGTAGCTCTTAAAAGAATGAAAGAAAATGAGCTTAATTGATGGAGAAGATTTAAAGAGGCAAATGATTCCACATATGGATACATTAAATTGGAAGATGGTTTGTAGAAGAGTGGATTTTAATATAAGAGATGAAGAGGGAATGGGCAGCAAATATTGTTTGTATAGGGCATTGTTTATAGCTTCCAGAATGCTGCCCATGTGAATTTTGTAATATTTGATAAACTCTACAAATATTTTCTCTTAGTGGGCAAATACCATTAAATTATATTTCATGATTGAAAATCATTGAAGGATCTCGGCCTGAAATGTCGACTGTTTATTTCTGTCCATAGATGCTTTCTGACCTACTGAGTTCCTTCAGCATTTTGTGTGTATTGCTGTTGAATAAGAATAAAAGCTTGTATCAGGAGGCATTTCATCCTTGCCTGATATAGCACCTTGTTTAACTAATTACAGACAACTGCCATTCATCACCCCACCAGGCTAAACTACATCAGGCTCTATTGACACAATACCAGAAAATGCTGGAAGAAAGCAGCAGTCAAGCAGCATTTGTTGAAAGAGAAACCAGTTAATGTTTCAGGTCAGGGACCCTTCCTCAGAACTGGAGAGAGTGGATGGGTTACAGTTTTCAAAACAGAGCTCTGAGGAAGGGTCACTGACCTTGAAATGTCAAATGGTTTCTCTTTCTACAGATGCCGCCTGCCTGGCTGAGGTCTTCGAGCATTTCTGCTTTTGTTTCAGATGCCAGCATCTTCAGTTTTATTTGTTTTCAGGCTCTATTGATCCTTATTCTAATTTGCCAGAACTACTCAGACTGGTAGGGTCATTCTGCAAAAAGTCACAGCTTTTTTTTCTCTCACTTTCAGTCATCCCTTTCATTCTTATTCCTCACAACTTGCATAAAGTTTAACTCATGGATTTCTTTGTCAAACCATCACAGGGAGAACATGAAAACTCCACACAAACAGCAGCCGTGGTCAGGATTGAGTGCAACTCATTGAGGCCATAAGGGAGCAGCTTTACCAGCTGCACCATTGTACCACCCCATTGTTATTTCCATTGCTTCCTCTTCTATTTGTTAACTTTGATGTTATCATTCAGAGACTATCTACATATATGGCACCCAGATCTAATTCTCCACCAACTTTTCCAATCTCTCCATTACCTCAAATTATTTCTCCTATACTTGATTTTAAATAAGCTGCAATTTCCTTGCTAAATAATGGAAAGATTGAAGCCCCTGCAATAAACTGCATTCCTCTGACACTGATGCTGTCTCCCTTACTGATCACTATCTCAGGCCTGAATGAAACAGTTCACAACCGCAATGTGGTATTCTGTCCCAAGCTGACTCCATATTCTCTCCATCACAGAGATTACCTACCTTTAGCCATGTCTCAGGTTGTCAGGTATTCAAATAGCTCATTTATGCCTTTATCATCTTATTCAATGCTCTCCTAGGTGCATTTCTATCCACCTGCCTCTGTAAACTTCAGCTCATCTAAAGATCTGCAGCCTATTACCAATCCTGAATCAATACTTTTTCATTTGTCACTCCTGACCAAGTTGATCTACATCATCTCCCTTCATCAAAGATTCATAAAGAATAATACTTAGATCATTTCTCTAGCTCTGCAACCTCAGAATCCAACAGCCCGCAGCCCAAAGCAATAGTTCTTCTAACTCTACTGCCCTCCCCCCCACCCCAACCCTTTTAATACCCCCATTAGCAGCTGGTCCCATAGTGTGAAATGCTCTCCTAAATCCTTGTTTTCTCAATCTCCCTGACCCGCTTTGTCTTTAAAACCTGCCTCTGCCAAACTCTTTGTCACTATTCTAAATGGCTTGGCATCAATTCTTGTCTCATAGCATAGGTCAGTGGCCAAGAGAGTACTTCCAATTATAAAGGTGCTATATTATTGCACATTGTTGGAATTGCTGATGTTTTTTCTCAGACAGATTGTTATATATATCTTTTGTTCATCTTTCCCATTGCAGTAAATCTATTAAATCTGGCATAATCTGACAGGCACTATATAAAGGGAACATGGGAACTGGGACCCTGGTGCGCAGGAATCAGTACCTGGTAAGCCAGAGGCCAAACTATTGGATTTCTGAACAATCAGGCAGAGGATTATTACAATTTTATTGTATTTCGTTTGGACTCAGCTTGATAATACTATGTAACCAGATGGGGGCGCTAATGGTCCATAACTCATATGCAGCAGTGACATTCTGAATCAGCAGCCAGGATAGATATTGTAGAATTAAATTTTTTTCCAAGATGGGTTACATCTGGTAGATGGGGAGACCCGCTTGTTTATAATTCCATAATCATAATAAATCTTTGATTGCAGTGTCACTCAACAAACAGAAATACCGCTTAAAAATATGGTTAATATTTGAATGACTTTGATGATCCAGTGCAGTAAGAATTATTGTTACGTGCTATTCCAGATGATTGTGTGGATATAGACAATGTTGAAAGTAAGCAAAATATCTCAATTATCTGAATAATAAAAAATGGTGCAACCAGAAAACATTCGTCTTAGGGGATTTCCCAAAGGGGTAATACACTGTATGAACCAATGCAGATCACTATGGCAACAAGGGATGGTGGGGGCCTTGGACCTTACTGATTAACCTGCTGTAGAAAGCAACTAAACAGAGTAGACAACCCCCAGAACTCTTCATCTTGAGAATGATTTGTCTCTAGAAAGTCTATGAAGCAATATGCTATGACTGGGTACGGTGCTCTTTGAGACATTGGAGCTGGTGCATACGCTCACAGAATCTGCTCAGTAAATGCACTGGCACCTAACAAAGTGCAGAAGGCTCGTAAATGATGCAGTCTCAAACTAGGCTTTAACCAGAGGGTAGAAACCAACTTTGCTGTTATTTAAAGGGCCCACTCTGCTTGGTTACTGCTGACCGAAATGTTGATCTTCCTCCAGAAGGGTTTTTTTCTATAAATTCTCATCAGCAGTGTTCATTCCCACTCCTCTCTGCTGAGGTCCTCAGTCCGCGCCGCAGATCATCTCCTTGTGGCTACATCCTAAACGTCTCTTCAATTCCCATCTGATCAGCTCCTTAGCAGCCCCACCCTGATCTTCCACAGAAAGGTCTTCCTCTACCCAGCCCTCTCCATTGTGGGATAATCTTCCATCGACTGATGATCCTCTCCCACCTATTGTGTTCTACCCCACAGATAATTTCCACCTCAACCCTAAACACTGCCCATGCACTTCCTCGGTGACCTACACTCTCCAAAATGGCAGGAGGTTGCAGAGGGAAGGCCTTTGCGTACATTTGCATGCATGTTTTATGATATCTTTATTAGTCACATGTACATCGAAACACACAGTGAAATGCTTCTTTTGCATAGAGTGTTCTGGGGTCAGCCCGAGATCAAGTTGTTTAGTTCTCTACTGATTAGAGTTAAAAGAACAAGAGGTGAACTCACCAGAGTTCTTAAGAGGACTCAGGGAGGTAAATGCTGGCAGGATGTTTATCCTGCCTGAGGAAACTGGAACCAGGTAAGAAATTTCAACGTTCAAAGGTTCACCACAATCTTGAATGGGGGAAAGAAAGAGTCATAGAGCACAGAAACACCAGGCCTTTGGCCCCACTGACTCGGTTCTGAACATCATTAAACCCACACTAATCCTATTTTATTCAACCCCAGAGCGCTGTGCAGACTTGGTCACAGAGTTCATTAAAAACAGAGATGGATAGACTTCTGGACATTAAGAGAAGGGAGGGTTAATGGGGACAGGGCAGTGAAAATGGAACTTAGGTGGAAGATCAGCCACGGACGAGAGCAGCTTCAACAACACTCAAGAAGCTCGACACCATCTAGGACACAGCAGCCTGCTTGACAGGCACCACACCCACACCCACCCACTCACTCCACCACCGACACACAGTAGCAGCAGTTTATACCGTCTACAGGACGCACTGCAGCAACTCACCAGGACCCCTCAGACAGCACCTTCCACACCCACCACCTCTACCAGCTGGGAGGACAAGGGCAGCAAAAGCACAGGGAACACCACCTCCCAGCCACACCCCATCCTGACTGGGAAATATCTCGCCGTTCCTTCACCGTCGCTGGGTCAGAACCCTGGAACTCCCTCCCTGACACCACTGTGGGTGGACCCCCACCTCAGGGACTGCAGCGGTTTGAGAAGGCAGCTCACCACCACCTTCTCAGGGGTAACTAGGGAGGGCTCAGCCGGCAGAGCCCACACCCCTTGAATGAAGATAAAAAGGGAGGAGGGAAGGAATGTGTCAACGGAGGTGGAAGAGATGGGGGAGCAGGGAGCAGGGTAGAATTAAGCAGGTCGAGCACATCAGATATTGATGGAGGGAGAGAGAGTGAGAGAGGGAGCCAAGGTCAGAGAGGAGGGTGCGGTAAGGAACCAGGGAGGGGCAGGGGACCAGCTGCAGTTCCATTATTTGCTGAGAATAAATCCATTATTTCAAACATTTCTTCAAATCTAGACTGACGAATACTTTCGGGTCAAAGGCCTAGTAGAGCTCGCACAGTTCAACATGCGCAGTCGGCGCTATGAACTCGATCAGGATTTTATTCTGGATCTGAAGACACTTCCGACAGAATATGACAAGGGGGTGTATTTTAAAATTCTGGAAGACTATGGCACACACTACACATCATCGGGAACCCTTGGTGGTGAATATCAACTGGTCTACGTGTTGGATAAATCAGAAATGAGCAAAGATAGTAAGTCAGCATTCATGGTCCAGTGAGCTACACATTCTCCATCCTACAGTCACTCAGTGCCTGAGCCTAACGCCCCAAAAACCTCATTCCCTGGGGCATCAGTCCTAAATCAGTGAATCTAATTTACCGTACCTACCACTTGGTGTTGGAATTGGTTTATTACTGTCACATGTACCGATATACAGTGTCAAGCTTTTGAGTGCGTGCCGTCCAGACAATTCGTGCCGTACGTAAGTCCATCGAGGTAGTTAAAAGAAAAACAGAATGCAAAATGTAGTGTTACAGTTACGGAGAAAGTGCCATACAGATAGACAGATAAAGTGTAAGGGCCACAATGAGGTAGACTGGGAGATCGAGAGCTCAATTTTTAGCATATGAGAGGTCTGTTCAAGAGTCTGATAACAGCGGGATAGAAGCTGTTCTTAAGACTGGTGGTACGTGCTTTCAGGCTTTTGTATCTTCTGCCCAATGGGAGAGGGGACGAGAGAATGTCTGGGGTGGGGGGGTCCTGGATTATGTTGGCTGCTTTCCTGAAGCAGCAAGAAGTGTAGACAGAGTCCATGGAGGGGAGGCTGGTTTCCATGGTGTGCTGAGCTGTGTCCTCAACTCTCTGCAGTTTCTTGCGGTCCTGGGCAGAGCAGTTGCTGTACCAAGCCGTGGTGCATCTGGATAAGATGCTTTCTATGGGGCATTCATAAAAATTGGAACCTATTCTGAACTTAGACTGAAGTTCCAACAGCCATCTACAGAATAACAATTAACCAGTCTACAGATGTTGTCCCAGGTGAACAGTATCCATCAAATGGAACTTAATCAAGCAACAAGTAGGGGAAGTGATCAAAAACTAGGACAAAAGTAGGTTTTAAAGGAGTTAACGGGGGAGGCAGGGATGAGCCAATAGGTAAAGGGAGACTTAAGGATGATTCCAGAGAGAAGAGTCCAGCAGCAGAAGGCAAGGCCACCAGTGCTCGAGCAATTCATAGTGAGGGATCTTCAAGAATTGAAGGAGGACGAAGCTCTTGGGGTTACAGGCTGAAGTAGGTCTAGGAGAGCGAGAGCTGGGTAAGGCAATAGGTGGAAGATGCTCTTTAAATGGAAGAGTTGTTGCCTGGTCACCCTGCAGTTGTACTACAGCTACTGGGTAGGCACAACAGGCCAGGACCTACCATTGTTTCCTCAGTCCCTTTTGTGTTAACCAATATATAAATTCATGAGAGGCATAGACAGAGTAGACAGTCAGAGTCTTTTATCCAGGGAGGAAATGTCAAATACCAGAGGGTACAGGTTTCAGCTGAGAGGGGGAAAATTGATGTGCAGGGCAGGTTTAATACACAGTGAGCGGTGGGCACCTGGAATGGGCCGCCTGGGGTGGGGTGGAGGCAAATACAATAGAGAGGTTTATGAAGCATTTAGACAGACACATGAACATGCAGGGAATGGAGGGATATGGACCACTGCAGGCAGATGGGATTAGTGTGGATTGGCATCACGGTCAGCACAGACACGGTGGGCTGAAGGGCCTGTTCCTGTGCTGTGCTGTTCTCTGTTATATGTGATGGAGAAGTTTTAACTCTTAACCTTCACCCCATCCCCTCTGCGACTGTTTACAGAAATCACAACAGAGAAGGTGAAGGATTGCCTGGGATTTGGTGCCAATTTCAACCTCCAGTACAGCCTGATCAAAGGAGAGGATGACAAAACCATTGGGCTCACAGCAGACTTCAACAACGACGTTTGTAAAAAGGTCACGAAGGAAGACTTAAGTACGAATGTAGATGGTTTATTTGGAACTGTGGCACTAGGGCTCGAGGATGTCAGATGAAAAACACGATGACACTGGAGGAACTCAGCAGGCCAGGCAGCACCCGTGGAGAAAAGCAGGTCAGGTCAGGACCCTTCTTCAGGACAGAAGCTGCCCAGCCTGCTGAGGTTCTCCAGCCTCAGTGTTTTTCATCTCAGTATTCCAGCATCTGCAGTCCTTTATTTCTCTGGGATGTAAGGACTAGTAGCCAGAGCAGGCCTCGAGCCTGTTCCACTAATCAATATTATCAGCTGACCTTCCCTTAATATCCAAAAATCCACGAAGGACACAGGGAAATAGGAGCAAGAGGAAGCCACTTGCCCGCTCAACCCTACCTGCCATTCAATGTGATCATTGGCTGATCTATGCTGGCCTCAACTCCTCTTCTGGACCAGTTCCCCAGCGCCCTCAATTTCTCAATCTTTCAAATATTTATCTACATCCACCTTAAACATGTCTACTGATCTGGTCTCCACCACCCTCAGAGGGAGAGAAGTCCAGAGATTCACCCCCTCTGAGAGGAGAAATTTCCACACACCAGGGTTTAAAATAACCAGCTCCTTGTGAAGCTCCCTCCTCACCGTCCCATCACACACTCCCGGGGTCAGACACAGAGTGAAGCTCCCTCCACACCGTCCCATCACACACTCCTGGGGTCAGACACA
>JARFYF010000002.1:43584195-43595958 GCA_030265395.1 Rhina ancylostomus
TGGCAAAATCAATGTTTTATAAAGCTGCACAATGACTGATAAGACTTGCTCTAATATTCTATGAAAGCAGGTATCCTGTATGCCTTCTTCACCACCCTTTCTACTTGTGCTCTCAACCTTCAGGGACCTATGGACTTGTATAAGATGGAGTTTTAATGGAGTCTTATAGAGCCTTACTAGTCATGGTATAGGTCCTACCCTTATTGGATAAGCTTCCCATCCCAAAATGCATCACATTGCATTTATCAGGATTAAATTCCATCTGCCGTTACTCTGCTCAAATTTCCATCTAACCTATATTCAGCTGTAGCCTAAAATAAGCTCCCTTGCCTTCATCATCACCACCAATTTTTGGGTCATCTGGAAACTTACGAGTCATACCTTGTGCATTCACATCTAATTAACATCTATCACAAGATATAAGATAAACAGCAAGTGTCACAGTACCAATCCCTGTAGTAAAACATTGGTCACCTACTTCCAATCAAAAAAGCAACTCTCCACCATCACTCTCTGCCACCTACTACTAGGCCAATTTGGGATCCAATTCAAAAATTTGCCTATAGACTCTCATCTTTTGGGCTTTCCATGTGGGACCTTGTCAAAGGCATTACTGAAGTCCATGTAAACCACATCAACCACACTGCCCTTATCAATACATTTGATTACCTCTTCAATAAACTACATCAAATTAGTCAGACTGGATCTCCCATTAACAAAGCTGTCTTGACTATTACTGATCAATCTCTGTCTTTCCAAGTATAGATTAATCTTGTCCCTCAGAATATTTTCCAATAATTTCCTGACCATTAACATTAAACTACCTGGTTTGTATAATTACCAATTTATGCCTGCTACCTTTGTTTGGAATAATCGTTGGATTAAATTGCTGTGCGATGTAATGTAGCTGCTATTCTTTTACAGGAAACATATTGATAATCACTTGATAAACTTGTACTGCAAATTTTAGTCCTATGACTTTTACCTTTGACAAAATCTATGGCCTTATAATCTTCATTAGAAGATGTGCTGATGCTGGCAAGCTGCTTCCTTATCAGTACACAATAACAGTATTAAGAAATGCAGAAATGAAAAATATTCAAATTGGATTGGCTTTGGTAAGTTTAGGGAAAGAAAACTGCAGTGGTAGGTGGGCAGATAACAAGATGAATTAATTTTAGAACATGATTATAAATCATGTAATACAGGTACGTACATGAAGACATGTATTAAGTGGGAGTGCCTGAAAGAAACACAAGAGACGGAGACTGAGATAAGACTAAAAACAACCAAATGATGTGAAATCAGAGAAACACGATAACTTATTGTTTTAAAATGAGTAATGCAGCTTCACTAATGTTACATGCATACCAATTAGTGCTTTCCTTTCGTCTTCCAACTCAGTCCTCAAATCCTGCAAATGTTGCTCTGCCTCCTTTTGCAAAGCCTCCAACTTCAGTCTCTGACTATCCTTCTGGGCCTGTATTTCTTCCACATGTTGTCTGTGTAAAGAATCTTCCAATTGCTGTCAAACATATACAATACCATTACATTAAAAACATAGCATAAAAATTAGAAGCAGTAGACCACATGACCCTCACATCTGCTCCACCATTCAATAAGATCACTAAGAATCTTGACCTCAGTGCCAATTTCCTATACCATATCCTACATCCTTTGATTTCCTGAACATTTAAAAATCTAACCATCTTTGTCCTGAAAATACTCAACAGCTGAGCCTCCACAGCCTTTGCGGGTCATGCATTCCAAATTTCATCACCTTCTGGATGAAGAAATTTCTTCTCATCTCTATCCTGAATTACCTGGACCTTTTCTTTTTGAAATTTTGAGATTGTCTCTCTCCACTCCCACACCTGCATGTTCTAGACTTCTCAACTAGTATTTGTTCAAGGTCCTTAAGAACAACAAAATCTCCATTTCAGAATAAATCTAGCAAACCTTTCCAACAGTCCTTTAATTACAACTACTCATTTCTCCAATTAATTTGCCCTTTTACAACTTTTTTCAGGTAAGATAATTAGTCACAAATTACAATTTCAGCTTCGGAGAATGAAACTAAAATGTATTCAAGCATTAAAATTGACAATTCATGATACAATGTTAACATTTTGAAATTATGTAACCTCTTACAAGCAGGATAATTCTTGATTCTACATCAAAAAATCACAAACTACGAAACTCTAATTGGTCCCAGATAAGTCTTCAAAGAATTTGCACATTTAATGTGCATTGTGCAAACCATAAATAAAGACAAACAAAAAAAAACCCCACAAAAGTTGCTGGATAGACTCAGCACATTAGGCAACATCTGTGGAGAGAGAAATGGTCTAGAAACACTTCAGTGTCTAAAAAGCCAACACCAATTTTTTTTTGTGAGGCAACCTGGCAGCAAAATTCTACACTGTTTAAGGTCTAAATATCATGGGCGATAGAATCAACCTTGGCCTCAAAGACCTTAAACGAATGCTTGGCCTGCCACTAAGATTGGGGGGTGGGGCAGCTAATGGAAGAGAGTGTAGGAAGGATTAGAGATGGAATTAATGAGGTAGTGTGTTGGGATCAGACAATTCATCAAGTGGAGGGTACATTATTAGGAGAGACACAAAGGTTGAAAGCGAACACCAAACAATCTGCTTACAGAGGACCATTTTCCAGAAGTTTGATACGTCAGATTCACCAACAGTGGACAAATAACAATAGTCGTCTTTAGCTAATGCGAAAGTGGGCCTCAACTCAACAATTAAAAATTCCTTCTGACCTCATGTATGAATAGAAGCTCAAGGATCAGGAACAAACTTTGAGGTTAGTGACTCATGCATAATTGATCTAATCACATTCAGCAGCTGTGTTTTTTTTAACTAAATCACTTCACATGACACACAAATATGAACTTCTAACTCAAAGTTTCAGATCAGTCATCTTTTATCAGAACTAGTAAAAATTAGATATTTAGGATGCAACAAATAGAATTGATGCGGGAGTAGATGTGGTGCATTTGGACTTTCAGGAAGCTTTTGATAAGGAAACAAATACAAGTTACTGTGCAAAAGTAAAGCACATGGGATTGGAAGTAATATATTGGCATGGTCTGAGAAGTGGTTGACAGACAAGAAACAGGGAGTAGGAATAAATGGATCTTTTTTTAGTTGCCAGGCAATGACTAGTGGGTGCCCAGAAATGAGTGCTTGGGTACAGCTATTTACAATATATATCAGTGAATGGGGTAAGGGAAATAAATGTTACATATCAATGTTTGCAGACAACACAAAATCAAGGGGAAATGCAAAATTATCAAATGGATTCTCTCCTTGATCTGTCATGGGTATCCTTTATCTTCAACACTTTAACATCTTCCTTATTCAGTTCTTAATCCCATCTCCTTTTCTTCCTTCACTACCTTTTCTGAACAGCTCAGACCAATGAATATTGGGTGCCCATTTCTGCCCTTTTTTGAGTCATGTATGAGGCTGAGATTATTCCACAACAGCTAAACATATCAAAGGAGCAAACAAGTAAAAGTTAATTCAATGCCTGGAAGAACAATACTATAACATGCCTTGTATTCTTGGTCCTTCGACTCATTCATATTTCTCAAAGCATTCTGGTGAGCATCCTCTAAAGATGCCTGTTGGCGTTTATGTTCTTCTTCCATTTCTTGCATTTGCTTTATAAGCCGTTGTCTCTCATGATTGAATTGGCACTGAAGTTTTTGCAAGGAATCTTGGGACTGGGATAGCTGCATTTCCAGACTTTGCTTCAGTAAGGAGATCTATTGCAGAGAGGATTTAACAGAGTCAAACAGTAATTAAAGGTAGCAATATATATATTTATCAAGTGTAAAGATAATAACCAAATTATGTAGAGCTCAACTTGTTAACACAAAAAATCCACCACATAACTTTATGCATTCTCAACAACATTATCTATACATTGGAGATTACTTTTGGTTGATCAAAAGCAATGAAAAATAACTGATAAATATTAGAATAATGGCCTTCATTATTCTACACAGGTGGCCATATATACAAACACAACACAAGAAAATAGGAGCAGGAGTAGGTCACCAGGCCCCTCTAATGTGTTCTGCCATTCAATATGATTACGGCTGATCTACGTTGGCCTCAACTCCTTTTCTGTGCCAGTTCCCCATAATCCTGAATTTCTTGATATTTATCATTCTTCACCTTAAATATATCTAATCTGGTTTCCACCACCCTTGGGGTCAGGGAATTCCAGAGATTCACTACTCTCTGAGATAAATTTCTATGCACCTCAGCATAAATGACCAGCTCCTTATTTTGTAGCTATGTTCCTTTGTTTGTTACTCTCACATGAGGGAAAACATCTCAATGTCTACCCTATCAATCTCTCTTTCCATCTTGTGTGTTTGGACGAGGTCACCTCTCATTCTTCTAAACTCAGACCTAAACTCTCTAGTATCTCTTGAGAGGAATCTAAACCTAACCTGTCAAGTCTCTCTTGACTGGACAACCCTCTCATTCCCAGGAGTTACCTTGGTGAATCTCCTTCGGACTGCCTCCAATGCAACTATACCCCTTTTTTTAGGTAAGGGGATCAAAACTAACATTAGTATTGCAGGTGTGGCCTCATGAATACCCTGTATAACTGTAAGTAAACCTCCCTATTCTTAAACTCCAATCCCTTCGCAATAAAGGCCAACATGCCATTTTCCTTGTTAACTACTTGTTGGCAGGCAGGTCCGACTTCTTGTGATTCATTCACTAGAACACTTAGATCCCTCTGAACTCCATTCATTTGCAGTCTCTCTCCATTTAGCCAATAATCTGCCTTTTGATTCAGCTTATCAAAGCGCATGGCCTCACACCTCCCCACATTAAATGTTATTTCCCTCCTCCGGGATATTAATGTAAATGGTAAACAATTGAAAGCCAAGAACTGACTGGTTACTCCACTTGTTACATCTCTCCAGTCTGAAAAGGCCCTTTTATTCCAATTCTTTGTTTTCTACGCAACAGCCAATTTTCAATACACGCAAACACACTTCCTCCTATATTTTGGGCTCTTAATTCATGCACCAGTCTCCTAGGTGGTACCTTGTCAAATATGAATACACAACATTTTGCAGATTCCCCTCTCTCCCTGTCACATTCTCAAAGAATCCAAGCAAATTTGTCAAACATGATTTCCCTTCTACAAAACCACATGGATGAGGTTTGATGATATTCAGCTTCCCTAAATGATTAGTTATTTCCTCTTTGATTACTGACACTAGAATCTTGTCAACAACAGATGTTAAATTAATTGGCCTATAGCTCCCAACTTTTTGTCTTCCTTTCTGAACAATCGAGACATGTTGGCTGTTTCCCAATCTTCTGGTAACCTACTGGAATTTAACAAGTTTTGAAAGATTGCAACCAATGGGTCCATTTCTCTGTAGCCACTTCCTTTAAAACTCTTGGCTGCAGGCCATTTTGTAGAGGCAATTTGTTCATCCTAAGCCCTGTGAGTTTCTCTCTAGTAGTTTATCACTCATGATTGGGATTTTATAAGTTTCTCCATGTTACCTTAAATTAGTTCATTTGTCATCTTAGAGATGTTTGCAGAGTCCTCCACGGGACAGACTGATGCCTTTTATGTTTTTTTTCCTGTTATTAATTCACCAGCCTCATTCTCCAGAGGTCCCACTTTTACCTTAACTGCCTTTTTCCTATTCATATATCCATAGAAACTCTTACTATTTGTTTTGATATTACATGCATATTTCCTCTGAAAATTTATTTTCTCTCTTCTCATAAGCATTTTAGTCTTTTGCTGCTCGATCCTAAAACTTCCAAGCCCTTGTCACCTTGTACGTTTTACTGTTCAAATTAACATTATCCTTGACCTCCTTTGTTAACCACAGATTGCGCCGCTTTCTCATGGAATCACTCCTTCTAATTTGGATAATTTCTTGCTGAGCAGAATGGACCAGCTTTTTGGACATCTGCCACTGTTGTTTATTTTCCCAGTCCTTACCTTCCCAGAACGTCACCTTCATACGATTATAGTTGCCCTTATTTAAGTTGAAGACAGTGGTTTTGGTCCTATAGTGTTCACCTTCATACTGCATCTGGAATTCTATCATATAATGGTCACTAGCTCCAAGGGGATCTTAAACCACAAGACTTCTTGTTAATCTTTCCTCATCATTCATGACCAAATCTAAAGTAGCCTGTTCCTACTCTAAGAAGCAATCTGGGATATACTCCACAATTCTTCTTTTACAATATTCTTTTTCAATTTGGCTCATCCAATCAATTATCTCCATTAACTTCTCTCATAACAATTACAGTTTCCTTCAAACATGCCCCAGATATCTCCCCATTTATGCTCTGCCCTACTGAGGTCATATTTTGGGGCCTATAGAATTCCCTCACTTGTGCCTTCTAACTATCCCTCTCCAAGTTCTTCTCCAGGCCAGAAGAGATGTCCTTAACCCTAGCAAAAGGCAGGCAAGTCTGTCTTTGCTGCAGAGAACAGTGGCTGTTTCCCAAAATATGCGGTCCCCTCTGATTATTATTTTTCTCTTTTCTCTCCACTTGAATGGCTTCTTGTGCCATAGTGCAATGGACCCCCACCCTCATCCACATAGGGAGCAAGAACTTTGTACCTGTTGGAGAATATAAGGGCTGGAGCTCTTCTGGAACTATCTTTTGGATGCCTTTACCTGCTTCTTCTGTAGTCACAGCATCCTGTCCCAGACTATTTGCCAATTTAAAGATATATAATTTAAAAGGTATGATTGGCTCCTGGAACACTGTAGCATTCTCTAGAGTTCAGCAATCTAAGCAAATAAATTCTTGGCCAAATTACTCACACCATTCAATTTCAGTTCATTGGCTGTACAACATAATTGTGCAAGTGCAGGGTACACTCTTGAATATACAAGGACTATATTTTCAATTTCACTCTATTCACCCAAAATGATGTTGAAAATTCTAATTTATGTGACATACAATATCGCTCTTAACATACATCAACAATTTTTGCTGTTGCCGAGCAGGTCTCTCAAACAGAAACACAAATTATAATGTCTTATACCTCTTCAAGATGTCCATAGACATGAGATTGAAAATTTAAGAAGAACTGCAGTGTATTGATTAATTAGCCAACAATATAATCATCACAAATGAATTATTTTGGAAATACCTAAGCGATGCACCACATTGTATATTATTCATAATTACTGATGTTTTATTGTACCCAAGGAAATGCATGATGCAGTTCATCTACTGGTAAAACGTCACTCATAAAAACTAACATGCATTTGTATTATTATAAACAACCTATGAACATAAAATCATTCAATGCACAGCAGGTGCAAATGATAGTTTGCTTTTTATCAAATGGCTTTCTTCTCATGCATACATACAAAGTCTACTAGCACAATTTTTCATGCAAAGGTAGTTTGTGAACATATTAAAATATCAAATTTATTTTTTTAAAAGCTCAATATGGAATAAAGCTTAAAAGCCACATTGCTCAATGCATAACTAGGATAGCAAAAATCCATCATTCTATATCTATTTCTATCACATCCAACTTCAAAATGCTTCTCCACAAAAAAATCACTTAGCATTATTCCAATCAGTTTTGTGTTTGGTTAAATTGTCACATTTTGAGTTTGAGTTCCACTGAATACATTGTTATATCTTGCCTCTAAAATAATGTCTCCTGACTAGACTCCAATTCTTTCCATTTGAGAGGAATTTATTTGAACTACTTTTATTTGCAACCAAATGTTCAAGTAAAAATACATAAATACCAAGTACATTAAACATTTATAAACAGTTATTACTTTGTTAAAATGATAAAGCCAGCTCAAAGCATGTTGAATGAACAATTGCAGGACTGCAAAGTCTTAAAACAAGCAAGAATGGTGAACTATGCACAGCCCTCTTCATTTATATTCCTGAGATAAAATATACAGGGTAGAAATTCATTCCCTATCACTTTCACAATCTTGTGCATATATAGCAGTGGCTGCCCATTGCACTCTACTTCCTAAATTCAGTTCAATTAACATAACCAAATACACATTTTCAATCTGTAATCTTTTGATGGAAGTGGAAAGCAGAAACAGTTTTATTCAAACTATCTTCTTCCAAGCAGTGTTAAGTTTTCTGGTTCTAAAACACAATAAGGGAAATTTACAAACCTTTGCAAGGACGTTGCATCTTTATATCCTGCCCATTGTCTTTAAGTCTGAGAAGTTTGGATTGTTTAGTTTATTTCTAGATTAAATCCTCACTGTAAGTTATTGCAGTTCCAGTTATGGAAAATGAGAAATATTAAATAAACATGCAAAAATCACACACACAAACACACATATATACATATAAGTATATATTCAGGTGAGATGAATATTGCATGTATTTTAATCTTTTTCCAAATACAAAATATATTTTGAAGTAAACTCTTTTACATGTAGAGGAATTTACTATGAGTAAATCAAGTAATGCAAGCATGCCACACCTACACATCAGGTATCAGGCAGGATGAAAATTGCATCTCACTTACATTACTGATAGATTTTTGTAAAGCTTCACCTAGAAAGTGCCGCTATGAAAAAGATCACAGGAATAAAAGAAAGATCAGAATCTAATTGTAAAATGAAGAAACAATTTGGAGCAAATATGGAGAAAATACAAATGTTTATCATGAACAGTGTGATGCTTTTGACACACTGTTAAAAAATATGAAACAAATATTCAATATTTGCACAATTAGGGTGAGTTTTAAGAGTTGTGTCATCAACTTTGATGCTTAATTAGATAAACAATGTATTTTAACAATGTAGAATTCAAAATTCATTTAAAAGATGTCAACACATTAAAAAGATCTGGTGTAAAGCATATGACAATTTTAGACACATTAGATCATAAAGTCAAACAGGCATACAGCACAGAAATAGGTTCTTTGACTCACCATGTCCATGCCAACCATCAGGTACCTATCCACACTAATCCATTTACCAGTACTTGGTCCATAGACTTCTATGCCTTAAAAATTCATGTGCTTATCTGGATACTTCTTAAAGGTTTTGAGAGTGCTCTTCTTCACTCCTCCTTTTCACCCTTCCAGTACAATCATTTATTTCCTGCAGTGTGGTGACCAAAACTTCCCCTGTGGCCTAACCTGTGTTTTATAAAGTTGTAACAAACTTGCTGTCTTCCAACATTTCATACCTCATTTGTGGCCAACAAAGACTTTGGAAATGTTTGTCAGATCCCCAATAATCTCCTGCCTCACACAGCAGTCTGGGATATAGGCCCTGGGGATTTATCCACCAGTAATCTCACTATGACATCCAATAATACCTCCTTTTTAATAATAATTCATTCTAAAACTTCACCATCTCCCTCCTTGAATTCTCCAACTACAATGTCCTTCTCCTTTATGAATACAGATGAGAAATATTCAATTAAGACCTAATTTACATCCTCTGGCTCCATGCAAAATTACCATTTTGGTCCCTAATAGACTCTACTCTTTCTTTGGTTACCTTCTTGCCCTTAATATACTTATAATGTGCTTTGGGATTTTCCTTGATCCTACCCGCCAGTGATATTCGTGCCCCCTCTTTGCTCTCTCAGTTTCTTTTTCAAGTGTCACCCTACACTTTCCATACACACTAAGAGCCTCCCTCATTTTCAGTTCTCTATAACTGCCATAGGCTTTCAATTTCCCTTGAATATTCTAACCCTATTATGCTAACATCTCTCAGTGATTTGTCTCTTATCTGATCCTTTACCTCCAGTAAAATTATTGTCCCTTTTTTGTTCCTAAATTGTATCCATATGGCCTCATGTGAAGAGCTTTTTAGGATATCCTCTCTCTCTACCAGAGTAATAAACTCCTTAATCAATTGCTACTTCCTCTTCTGTATTCCCTCCCCTTCCCCATCAAGCTTGAAAATTCTATACCCCGAAACGCTGAGAAGTCAGTCATGCTTTTTTTTTCATGTTTCTGTGCTTGCAACAATATCATATTCCCAAGTGCTGTTCAAAGCTCTAGGTTCATCTAACTGATTGGTCAGATGTGATAGTGTAGCGGTTAGCGTAGTGCTATTACAGCACCACTAACCCGGGTTCAATTCCTACCACTATTTGTAAGGAGTTTGTACGTTCTCCCTGTGTCTGTGTGGGTTTCCTCTGGGTGCACAGGTTTCCTCCCACATTCCAAAGATGTACGGGTTAGGAAGTTTTGGGCATGCCATGTTGGTGCCATAAGCATGGTGACACTTGCGAGCTGCCCCCAGAAGACTCTACGCAAAAGATGCATTTCACTGTGTGTTTCAATGTACATGTGACTTATAAAGATAGCTTATCTTATTTACTTTATGTTTTTCTTGTGAAGGCTATCTATATGATGCTATGTGCCTGTGATGCTGCTACAAGTAAGTTTTTCATTGCAGCTGTGCATATGACAATAAACTTGATTTTGACTCCCTGCACAGCTGACACACCAGTGGTGCTCAGGTCTCAGCTCTGGCTTCACCCCAGGAGAAATCTTTCTCTCCCATCAGTACTCATAACTAAATACTCATTAGTGATGTTAATACCTGCAGGGGTCTGCTGAGCTACCTGCGTACATCTAGAAACTAGAAGAAACGATTTTTTAAAAAATTCCTAGCAATTGGAAATCAAATTAACCCAAAGTTAATTGTATTTTCAAGCATTTCCAATCATCTACATTGTGAGATATGACTGGGTATTTCCTGGCACATCACCCTTGCCAGCCCCAACTTTTTCCCATGTCAGGAAGTATGGTATAATGCAACTCTCTGTGCTGATCCATCATCAAAGATCCCCATCATCCGGGCCATGTCATCTTCTCACAGCTACCATCGGGCAAGAGGTAGAGAAGCCTGAAGTCCCACACCACCAGATTGAAGAACAGCTACTTACCTTTAAGCATTTGGTTTATGTAGCAACCTCCACAACCCTTATCACTACAGTTTAGCAACACTATGACCACTCTGATCACTTTGCACTAAAATAGACTTTGTTTCTTTTTGTTCTGATTGTGTTTTTATCCTTGTAAAAATTGTGTATAATTTATGTTTAATTCATGTTTACCTTGTGAATGCTGTTTATATGATGCTATGTCCCTGTGATGCTGCTGCAAGTAAGTTTTTCAATGTATCTGTGCATACTTGTTCATGTGACCATAAACTTGACTTTGACTTTTGACTTTGAGGAGCATTTTGGGAGAACCTGGCCTATCAGGACAACATGATCATACTCCTGTGTTGCCAAAAAAGAAAAACTGCAGGAAAGTAAAAAATTTGTTGAAATCATCAGGCCTCCCCTCCACAGTGGTGAACCCATCTCCGTCAAGATCACACCCTTCCCTGACTATTCAGTCTGCAGCCCTGTCCAACCACATAATTCTCCCCGCCCCGCCCCCACCTTTGCTTCTGCTCCTGCTAAAACCTTCCTCCACATCCTGATGCTAGACTCGATCCCTGACCTCTCCTCAACCCTTCAAACCTGATGCCAGCCACGGTAGTTGTCCCCACCCCGAGCCATCTCCTGAGCCTGCTACTAGACAACCTCCCCAACCAACCTACCCAACCACCACCAACTGATGTTGTCAGTGGTGTTACCACTCACAATGCTGCAACTAGTCTTCATGGCCCCAACCTACCCACACACATGATGATCTCCAATGGCTCTTCTCCCCTCATTCCCTTGCCTTCTTCACCTTTCCACTGAC
>JARFYF010000002.1:43664865-43675969 GCA_030265395.1 Rhina ancylostomus
TATGGAAATGGAAAGACACATGAAGGATGCATACTTAAATTGCCGGGGCAGAACAGCATTCCAATTGTGGTAAACATACTGAATAATGTCAACAGTGCATTGTACTCTGCCTCCAAAGTTCACAAAGTGAACTAGATTTCAGAGGCAAACAACACACTGCATGACAGTGTGGTGCATTTAGCACTCTAGGAAAGGGAGTGACAGCATAATCTAAATTATGCTATTTTGAAGGGGTATGAATGGAGAAGGACCTGGGGTGGTGAACAGGCAATCAACTGATGATTCATTATGTTTGCAGTCTAAATAAATTATAATGGTTAGATACTTCTGATAGAAAAGTGATTCACATAATAAATGAATGAGGTGTAAAAATACTTCTGCATTTTTCAAATTCGTGCAACCTTGCAACACTGGATGAAATCTCAATGACTAGTTAGATGTACTCCTTTTGCAATTGGCAGTTAAACTTTTAAGGCTAGATTGTATATCAATCTGTATCATTCATAAATTGACCTCTACCAACCTGTCTATAACCAGCCCTATTGTAATTCTGTCTGTGTATTAATAGTGTGTGTTTATATCATTTGTACAAGACTGCTTCAGTTGATTTACAAATAAATTGTTCAGCCTGAAGTCTGATTTTATGATTCCACTTTGGCACAATTGGTGAGCCAGGTATAAATCGTGGCCAAACGGTGCAATGTTTCAGATGTGTTGTCCCCCGCTCATGCTTATTTGTATGACACTGAGTGAAGAATCTATGAACTTTCAGAAAAAGGCACCACTTAAAGACATAATTCTTTATTTTAAAAATACTGGCTTGGACTTTCCTGAAAAATGCTGGGAGTCCCATGAGAACTATTGGTCGTTCCCAGCAGAAATATTAAGAAACTTGGAGTACAGGTACAGGTGTATATCAGGTAATTTGATCTTTTTGAAGAAATGAATCAAATTAAAAGCATTTAAATGCTTTGAAATGGTTTCTAGCATTTTAAATGCTCTTTTATTTCAAAAGTTTCATCATTTTTAATATCATGTTTAAATTTTAATGGTTTAAACATTTTCAAATGTGACAGCGAAGTTATATGACAGGTTTGCCAACTGTTTCAGCCTGAGAATACAGTTTAAATGCCAATCAGAACATTCTTGTTGGAATTACAACCAAGTAAATGCAAACCTAACAAGTAAGGGAATGACACATGCAGGCAGCAAACCATTCCCATGAAATTCTGAGCACTTGAAGCATTAATTACTAGGAAACTGCTGCAGTTTTATTAATATATTTGAAAATAACAATAAAAACATGTATTTTTATTAGACCGTTTAGTCTACCATCAACAAGTAACCTAATGTTAAATAATTAAGGTTGATCCTAAAAATCTACATGGCACTAGTTGTTTGTTATATTCCAAGGTATTTACAGTATAAGAGAATAGGACCAGGAAGAGGGTGCCTGAGAATAAGGTATTGGTATTGGTTTATTATTGTCACTTGTACTGAGGTAGAGTGAAAAAACTTGTCTTGCATACCGTTCGTACAGATCAATACATTACACAGTGCATTGAGGTAGTACAGGGTAAAACAATTAAACAGAATACAAAGTAAAGTGTCACAGCTACAGGGAAGTGCATTGCAGGTGGAAAATAAGGTACAAGGTCATAACAAGGTAGGTTGTGAGGTTAAGAGTCCATCTCATCATATAAGGGAACCTTTCAATAGTCTTATCACAGTGGGACAGAAGCTGTCCTTGAGCCTGGTGGTATGTGCCCTCACGCTCCTGTATCTTCTGCCTGATGGGAAGATGAGCTTCTTAATCGTGGTAAAGAAGGTCTAGCTCTTGTTTATCATGCTGTTTTGTAACCACATGAATATATGCTGGGGTTGTACACCCACCAACTGCGTGCTAAAATTAGGGTTTGGCTGAAATTCCAGTCAAGGGTGTGTAAAGTTAAAGGGCTGATCTCACAGATTGCATAAAGTGATTTACCTACTTACATAACTATACTGCAATGTATTCATCCCTCTGGGGTTGCCGAACAATCAAGTGCCCTGCCTGCACTATCTCTGAGGTGATCTTTTAAAATTCTATTTTCAATCTCCATCAGCAAAGATGTGCAATCTTTGTCATTCTTATTTACATATTATGGCAACTCCTCACCTTTGCAACAGAATCAGATCAGAATCAGGTTTATTATCACTGACGTATGTCATGAAACTTGTTGTTTTGCAGCAGCAGTACAGTGCAAGACACAAAAATTACCATACTTTACAAAAATAAATAAATAGTGGAAAAGAGGAATAACGAGGGAGTGTTCATGGGTTCAAGGACTGTTCAGAAATCTGATAGTGGAGGAAAAGAAACTGTTCCTAAAACATTGAGTGTAGGTCTTCAGGCTCCTGCACCTCCTCCCCAAAGGTAGTAATGCAAAGAGGGCATGTCCCAGATGGTGAGGGTCCTTAATGATGGATGCCGCCTTCTTGAGGCAGTTCCTCTTGCAGATGTCCTCGATGATGGGGAGGGTTGTGCTCATGTTGGACCTGGCTGAGTCTACATCCCTCTGCAGCCTCTTTGGACCCTGCACATTGGAGCCTCTGTTCCAGGCAGTGATGCAACCAGTCAGAATGGTCTCCACCGTATATCTGTAGAAATTTGCAAGAGTCTTTGGTGACGTACCAAATCTCCTTAAACTCCTAATGAAATAGAACTGCTGGCATTCCTCCTTCGTGATTGCATCAATGTGTTAGATCCTCTGAGATGTTGATCCCAAGAAATGGAAGCTGCTCACTCTTTCCACCACTGACCCCTCAATGAAGACTGGTGTGTGTTCTCCGGACTTCCCCTTCCTAAAGTCCACAATCAATTTCTTTGCCTCACTGATGTTCAGTGCAATGTTGTTGTGACACCACTCAGCCAGCTGATCTATCTCACTCCTGTACGCCGCCTCATCGCTATCTGAGAACAACAATGATGTCGTCGCCAAATTTATAGATGGCGTTTGAGCTGTGTCTAGCCACACAGCCGTGAGTGTAGAGAGAGAAGAGCAGTGGGCTAAGCACACATATTTGAGGTGCACCTGTGTTGTTTGTCAGCGAGGAGATGTTACTACAAATCTGTACTGATTGTGGTCTGATAAGCAAGTCGAGGATCCAGATACAGAGGCCCAGATTTTGAAGCTTGTAGATTAGTTCTGAGGGGATGATGGTGTTGAATGCCGAGCTGTAATTGATAAAAGCAGCCTGATACATGCTTTGTTTTCTAGGTGCTCCAAAGCTGAGTAGAGAGCCAGTGAGATTGTGTCCAAGATATTCCAAAAAGGAATGTGAGGTGTTCCTCTAATCTGCGTTTAGCCTCAACCTGGCAGTAGAGGAGCCATGGGCAAACACTGCGGTATGGGAAATGGAATTAAAGTGCTGGCCACTCAAAATCCTGGCTGTTCCAGTGGACAGAACGAAGGTGCTTGACGAAGCGATTCCCCCAATCTGCATCAGGTTTCACCAATGTAGAGGAAGCTGCATTAGCAGCACCAGATGTAATAAATGACCCAGATGGATTCACATGTGAAGCGCTGCCTCACCCAATGCAGATTGGGCAATCATTTCCATTGAGCACCTTCAGACGGAACAGCCAGGGTCTCCCGGTGGCCAGCCATTTTAATTCCACTTCCCATTCTCACACTGGCATGCCTATCCACAGCCTCCTCTACTGCCAAGTTGATGCTAAACACAGATTAGAGGAACAGCACCTCATATTCTGTTTTGATAGCCTCCAACCTGATGGCATCAATATCGATTTCTCTAACTTCAGGTAACAATACCACCCCTCGATGGCCTCTTTAACCCTTCTATTTCCCCTCCCCTCACAGCCTGCCCATCACCTACACCTTCCTCTGGTTCCCCACCTCCTTCCCTGTATTCCATGGTCTACTATCCTCTGCTATCAGATTCCATTTTGTTTTGCCCTTTGCCTTTTGTCAGATTACTGTTTATCGAATACAGCTCAGCATTCAACACCATCATTCCTCAGTACTAATAAACAACCTTCAAAACCTGGGTCTCTGTACCTCTCTGCAGTTGGAACATCGATTTCCTTATTTGGAACCCACAATCAGTGTGGATCAGTAATAACATCTCACTGACTATCAGCACAGGTGTACCTCAAGGATTTGTGCTTAGACCACTACTCCACTACTCCACTCTCTCTGCACTCAAGACTGTGTAGCTCAAGTGCCATCTATAAATTTGCTGATGATACCACTATTGTTGGTGGAATCTCAGATAATGACAAGGAGGTGTACAGGGGTGAGATAGATCAGCTGGTTGGTGTCACAACAACAATCTCAGACTCAATGTCAACGGCAAGACCAAAGAACTGATTGTGGACTTCAGGAAGGGGAAGTCAGGAGAACACACATCAGTCCTCATTGAGGGGTCAGTGGTGGAAAGAGTGAGCAGCTTCAAGCTCTTAGGCATCAACATCTCAGACAATTTATCTGGGGCCCAACCCATTGATGCAATCACAAATAAGGCATGCCAGCAGCTCTAATTCATTAGGAGTTTGAGGAGATTTGGTATGTCACCAAAGACTCTTGCAAATTTCTACAGGTGTATGGTGGTATCTGACTGGTTGTATCACAGCCTGGTATGGAGCCTTGAATGCACAGGATTGCAAAAGGCTGCAGAAAGTTATAGACACAGTCAACTCCATCATGGGCACAACCCTCCCCGCCATCGAGGACATCTTCAAGAGACAGTGCCTCAAAGTTGGTGGCATCCATCATTAAGGACCCTTGCCATCCAGGTCATTCTCTCTTGTTACTACCATCAGGGAGGAGGTACAGGAGCCGGAATGCCCATACTCAATGATTCAGGAGCAGCTTCTTCCGTCATCAGATTTCTGAATGATCCATGAACACCAGCCCATTATTTCTTTTTGTTTTGCACTGTTTATTTATTTTTGTAATTTATAGATTTTTATGTCTTAGCACTGAATTCCTGCTGCAAAACAACAAATTTCACTTCATGTGTCAGTGATTCTCACTCTGAAAGGCAAGTGAATATGGTGTCAACATATTGGAGGTATCATAATTTACAGAGAATGCTCCATTGAATATTGAGGCTAGCATGATGGAATATGAGGACAAGTGAAAGCTTCCTTGTTTTGGGTGAAGGAAATGGGGTGAAAGTAGAAGCCCAAGAAATGGAACAGGCACTGTCGTGAGCTGGGTCAACTACGTGGAAGCTGCAGTTGAACACAAGAAGACGACGCAATGAAAGTACTTTGTGGAAGGTGACATCATCAGAACAGATGCCACAGAAATGAAGGGACTAGGCAAATGAAATGGAGACCTTGTGTGAAGAAATGTAGTCAAGGTAACTGTGGGAGTCTTTAGACCTGAGGTTGATACTAGCCCCTATTCCACCTTCTATCATGAAAATAGAGAAATTGAAAATGGGAAGAAACGTATTAGTGATGGGCTATGTAAAGTTATTAACGAAGTTGATGAAACTGTATAGTTTTTTTATGAGAGCAGAAAGTTGCATCAATGTACCTGCAAAAGAAATGAGGGAGCCTGAGCAGAACACAGATGCAGAAAGATCCATATCCCCCCACGAGAGACAAACATTAGCTTTAATATATATATAGTTTACAAACAGCTACACCCATCCATTTTGAGGAAGTGGAGTTGAAAGAGAAGTTGTTCAGTGAAAGAAAACATTTAGCCATGTGTGTGACGACGGTGGTGGTGGGAGACTCATTGGGCCTTTGTTCATGGAAGATGCAAAGGGGCCCTGTTCTCTGAGCTGGAAATGTCAAGGGTCTGGGCATCCATGATGAAAATAGCTGGAGAGTGGAAATTGAAAAATGTTGAAGGAATGGAAGGAAAATTGCTATGGATGTAGGAGGGAAGAGACTGAAAGATTAGAGAAAAGTAGAATTAGAACTGGTGTGATCTTAAGGGACCAAATGGTAACCTATGCTGTAATTTTCAGTGAAACACCTATCCTCTTCCACCAAGAAGAATTGGGCAGTAGGTGTATTGGAATCCCATCACCAAAGGTATCTCCAAGGAGTCTCACACCATCCTACCCAGAAATGTGTCGCTGCTCCTTGTCTAAATTCTGGAAATCTCTTCGTAGTAGAACTAGGAATGTGCCTTCACCACATGGACTCCAGCAGTTCAAGAAGGTAGCTCACAACTTCCTTGTGTGAATTAGGATAGGCAATAAATACTCCCTTCCTATGAATGAACAAATATTGCAGGGGGAAGTAATGGAGACAAATTCAGTTGTAGCAGTTCAGGAGGAGGTGGTATAAGTGTTCAAAAGGAAGTAAATTATGGGGTTAGTGGGGAATGGGGCAAACGATTGCTTTTACAGAGAACGTGGATGTGATGGGCCAAATGGCCGCCTTCCCTGCCGTAACCATTCAGTGAATCTGTGAAATAATGGCTCCAGCGTATGCTGGAATAATATCCATAATATACCCATGGCAAGAAAATATTTGATCCAATTTCACTTTATATCAGTTCATTTGCTCACTGGATTCTAGTGGGGCTTACTGAATTTGTCGTTTTTGCTATATAGCGTTAATCATGATTTCTATATATTTCACTTATCCTATTCCCCGCTGATTTTCATTTTTTTTCATTTATCCTGTAGTGTTACCATAAAGCTGCTATCTCAGTGCTGTTCAAAGAGAATGGGAATTCTGGTGTCATGGATAAACTTTATCCCTCAGCTAACACTACAAAAGTAAAGCTACGAGTCTTGCAGATGTGATGTTAAACCAAGGTCCTAAATCCCCCCTCAGTTGGATGTAAAAGATTCCATGGTACTATTCCTATGTTAAGCATTGAAGTATTTCCCCAGTGTCCTGTGCAATATTCATCCCTTAACCAACATCATCAAAGATAGATGATGTGGGTCTCCAGTCCCTCTACATCTCTTTCTCCTGTCAGGGTAGCCTGAGTGTCTTTCACTCGTGGTTTGAATGAAGATCCAATCCTTCATCAACCACTGTCCTCTGACTGTCTGAAGTAGTTCTCATAGTGAAAATCTTCATATTTCACTCCCTTCACTTCTCCCAGTTAAAAGCTATTATTGGATTGTGTATGGGTACAAGCTATGCCCGTCTCTTAGTGAAACATGTGGAATAATGTCAGGTCATCTCCCTCACCATTTCCTCTTGTATGTCAATGACTGTATCATTGCCATTTCCCACTCTCTACCAGAACTAGAATTTTCTATTATCTTTGCTGCCAAATGCTGCCCTTCTCTTACTTTCACATGCTCTGTCCTTGAGCATCTTCATCTTCCTTCCCCAACTTCTTGGTCTCATTTCAGGGGTAGCAACAAATATTCATCATTTGTTGAATAGCAACAAAAATCCCACAGCTACCTGACTAAACATCCTCCCAATCAGCTTCCTAAAAGGACTTGATTCTCAGTGGTAGCGTGGTGGCTAAATTACCAGAGACTTTAACTAACAATCCAGAGATATGAGTTCAATTCCCACTAAGAAGATATGGAAATTAAATTCAGTTAGTAATATGGAATTTTAAAAAAGTAATCATTACCACAAAATTACCAGATAGTTGTAAAACACCATTTTATTCTCCAGTGCCATTCAAGGGAAGAGAATTGCTGTTCTTGCTCAGCTTGCCCTCTACGTAACTTCAGACCAGCAGCAATGTGTTTGATTCAGAATGGCCTCAAACTGTCAAATACTACATTAAAGCAGCGAAAATATAAAATGGAAGGGCTGCTTGGCACTGAATTTGGACACAGTAAAGTTGTTCACGGCTCAGATGATATTGCAAAGTCTTCCACAGACATTTGGGACCCAGTGCCTAAAATGGGAGAGCTAAGCTGTCCCAAATACCAGTCATGCAACAGCCTGACGTAGTCACACCATCACCATCCTTGCGTGTGTGCTGCCCCAACCAAAGGGAGCAAAACAGTGGTGGACCTTCAGGAAAGAGCAGCCCTGGCAGCTCTCATCATTAGGTATAGATTGCATGAATTTCATGGCCTCTTTCCATGACAACACTGGAAGTGACTATAGCACTGTCCTAAGCATAAACACTTGTCTTCACACCAACGGCATCTTCAAAGGTGCTGTGCTAAATGGGATTAACTCAGAACAGATATGGCAACTCAAAACTGGGAATCTCATGAGGCACCTTGGGCCATCCACAGCAGTAGCAATGTACACCACTGCAATCTGTAACTTTATGGATCAGCATATTCCTCACTCTACTGTTCCAATCAAACCAGGGAACCTACCCTGGTTCAGTGAAGAGCACAGAAGGGCATGCTGTTCAGCAGTATCAAGTATACTTTAAAATGGGGTACTAACTTGAAGCCATGAAAGGCAATATGTAAATGAAATTTCTTCATCATCTTCCCATGCTTTTAAGATCTTTCTGTGCATAAATTGGCTGCTTTCTTTGTCTGCACAATTTTTTTTAATGTGATATTCTTTGTCCATAAAACATGAGTGGTTCTGTGTAAATTCAGGTTCTTCTTTGTCTATAGAGGTGCCTTCTGCACACGTAAAAGTTTTCTCAGTACTATTTTGAAGGGGTATTTTGGTTGGTGTCCTGGCCAATATTTATGCCTCAACCAACAACATTCAACATTTAGCCACCTTCCTTGATGCAGAGAAGCTCAACATGGACACAATCTTCTGATGAGGCATATTACAGTATTCTGAAATCAACACTGAATTCAGCAACTTCAGATAATAATCCATTCTGGCTGGTGTTTCACATGTCCAGCAGCTTTTTCTAATTTCCATTCCCTTTTCTGGTAATTTTAGATTTCATTCATTACCTCTTCCACCAAGAAATTCAATGTGGAATTCAGAATAAGCTTCTTTATCTAAGAACTGCTGAGAATGAAAAATATAGGTATGTTTAAGAGGAGACTAGGCAAGCATGTGAGAGAGAAGGAAGTAGAGGGCTATACTGATAACAGAGAAAAGGTAAGATAAATACTGGCATGATTGGGCTAAATGGCATATTTCTGTGTCGTATATCCTATGTACAGTATGTAATTCTCCCCAAACATACCTTTCGTTATTCATTAGCCTTTACCACTTTTCAGCTGGCAGCACCGTCACATATATCCACTCTAACATAAACCTTCCCTTTGTTCCCAATGGTCTCCCCACTTTCCCTACAAGATAAAACATTTATGTCCAGTTTTATCACAGCTCAGATAAAAGGTTTCTCTCTCTGTGGTTCTCTCGCCACAGAATCTGTCTGACCTGTTGAGGACATGGAACATAGACCAGTACAGCACAGGAACTGCAGCCACTGTGTCTGTGCCAACCATAATACCAATCAAAACTAATCCTATCTGCTTGCATGTGGTCTGTACCCCTCTATACCTTGCCTGTTCTTGTGTCTGTCTTAATGCCACTTAAACATTGCCACTGTATCTACTATCACCTCCCCTGGTAGCATGTTCCAGGTACCTATGATTCTGTGGGGGGGGGGGGTTGGTGTGGGAAGCTTGCCACGCAAATCCCCAAACTTTCCCCTTCTCACTTTAAATCTATGCTCTGAAACGTGACATTTTCAGCTTTTGGGAGGGGGGGAGACCCTTGACCATCTACCGTATTTCTGCTTCTCATAATTTAAAAAAAATTTAACAGGTTGCCCCTCAGCCTCCGGCATTCCAGAGAAAACAATCCAAGTTTGTGCAACCTCTCCTTACAGTATTTCCAGCATTTTCTGCTTGTATTTTCTGGTTATTACTTCACTTTTGCTTGAGACTTCAAACTAATTGGGAAGTGTTTTGTTGCTTCCTGAGTTAATGAAAGGCTCCATATCAATAAATTCCTTTTTGTTTTCTTTCTCAATATAATTCACTGGCTCGCATGAAGTTTTTTTACTTTCTTCCTGTGGGATTCCCTTGGTTCATATGAAAAACATGGTGAATTTTTAATTCCAGAAGCACTCGAGTTTCAATACCTCTACCCCTGAGAAATGCAGAAACACCATTAATCAGCTGGGTTTTACTTAGAGCATAAAGCATCCAATGTCTTATCACAGTTATAAATCTTACGTGCATATGTAAGATTAACATCAATTATTCAGAGCAGTGTCAATGATAATTCATCAAAAGCATCTTCAAATATCTTTATTCTGAATTTCTATATAAAAGGAATTTTCAGAAATAATGTTTTAATATCTGCAGAATACTGTAAATGACTTTGGACATTGCAACCATTGCACATATAATCCAAAAATGAAACAGAACTCAGCCATTTGGTCACTTAAGTGACAGCTTTGGAATGAGGCAACAGCTATTGGACAATATCTGGCAGTCAAGCTGGGTGAGGAGAGAGGTGGGTTGTGGAAGACAAGTCAGAAATTGGGAGGGGAAGGGAAAGGAGTGCAACGTTGAGGATGAAGATTGAGGCTTGGGGGTCCTGTAAAGCTGTCAATCTTATCTAGAGGCCAAGTGTTTCCCTGCGAGCTTCATGGGAGAATTGGCTTCTCCTTGTGCACAGTGAGTGCTGAAGCATTAACCTGCGGAGCTGACAGTTACCACATTTGTTTCATTGCTGTTTTTCCCCCATTGCTGCGAACTTATGCAGCAGCAAATTGAAATCGGGCTCCCAAATCCACCACAGAAACAAGATTTAAATATATTAAAAAGTAGCTTGTCTCTCAACCATAGCACTCTCAAATACTCAGTTATTTGTCATTGTAAAAGTGGCAGCAGATGTATGTGGAGCAAGTTGGGATTAAGAAAGGTACATTTCATTTTTTAATCTTCCCTCTTCTGTTCATGAATGATGATCATTGAGTCCAGTATTTCTGTCCACATAGATAAATTTTAATGGATGAATTTCCAATTTTACGTTCCTGTCAGGGAGCCTTACTTGCTAGAAGGGTATACTGAAATTTCTGTTAAATGCTATATTGGATAATAAAAATCATAAAATTATATGCTAAGCACCTTAGAGTTTTGAATATAAGCTATTAAAAATGTTAATCTTGTCTACAAAATCCAACATCATTTAATCTAATTTCTAACAATATTTTTTAGCTCTTTCTTGTGAAGGAGTTAATGTACGCAAAATTAAATG
>JARFYF010000002.1:43728376-43738589 GCA_030265395.1 Rhina ancylostomus
TGAGAGGTGAGTTAATAGAGGTGTACAAGATGATAAGAGGCATAGATCGAGTGGACAGTCAGAGATTTTTTCCCAGGGTGGCAATGGCTGACATGAGGGGACACAAGTTTAAGGTGACTGGAGGAAGATATAAGGGGAACATCTAAGTTTTTTTTTCCACAGAGAGCGGTGGGTGCGTGGAACACACTGCCGGCAGAGCTTGTGGAGCAGATACATTCGGGACACTTAGGGACTCTTAGATAGCCACATGAAGGATAGAATAATGGAGGGCTGTGTGGGAGGGAAGGGTTAGATGGATCTTGGAGCAGGATAAAATGTTAGTACAATGTTGTGGGCCGAAGGGCCTGTACTGTGCTGTAATATTCTATGTACTAAGGCATACTGTGTACAGCATTATTCTCATTTTTAATTTGTAATTTTCCTCATGTTAGTGTATTGGAAGCAGTTCAGACAAGATGTACTATACTAATAGCTGGAATCAGCGAGCTGCCTTAGGAGGAAAGGCAGAACTGTATCCCCTGGAGTTCAGAAGAATGACAGGTGACTTGAGTGAAACACAAAATGCTGAAAGATCTTGACAGGGTGGATGTGGAGAGACTGCTTCCTTTTGAGGGAGATCTAAGAACTCGGAGGAAGTTTGAGGTTGGAGGGTCATCACTTAAAAACAAATGGCTCGCACAGAGATGAGAATTTTTCTCCCCCAGTGGGTTGTGACTCTTTGGAACTCTCTTTCTCAAAGGATAGAGTCTTATAATTTTTTTATAAAGCTGAGTGATAAGATTCTTGATAAGCGAGAAGGAGTGTGTGAAAGGTTACTGTCAGTGGACAGGAATATGTAGATAAGGTTGACAATCAGACCAACCATTATTTTAGTAAATAGCAAAAAGGGTTTCTGGGGGTGAGTGGCCTACCCCTGCTCTTAATCCTGATGTGTGGGGTTTATTTTATTTACAGGTGGTTTGGGGCATTTTGAATTATAGGTTGTTGTTTCAAGATGCACTGCTTTTTTCAAATTCTTTCAGGAGAAGTGAATATCACTGGCAAGGATGTGACACTCAGAGGGGAAACTGCAGGTGGTGCTGTTACTATTCAGCACCACTCATCTTCTTGGACAGGTAAGATCCTGGGATTCAGAAGTGCAGTGAAGGAAGTTTGGCAAGTTGCCACAGTACATTTGTAGATGATGCACACTGTAGCTTTGATATTCTAATTGAGGACAAAGTGAGGAATGGTGGTGCCAATCAAGAAGACTGCTTTGTTCTGAATGATGCCAAGCTTCAAGTGCTTTTGGAGCCATGTTCGTCCAGACAAACTGAGTTTACCCTACCACACATTTGATATATAATGGAAAAGCTTTGTTGAGTTAGGAGATGATTCACTTATCACCATACCTCTGATCTGCTCTTATAACAACAGCTATTATGTAGCTTGTTTGTAAATGCTCCTGATCAAAGATGACCCTCCCAGGAAGTTGGCAAAGGGGGTATTTGGCAATGGCAATAAAGTGTTAAGGATGGATGGTTGTACTCACCCTTGTTAGAGATGTTCAATTAAAATAACAAAGATTCAGTTGCTGGAAATTTGACAAAAAAAGGGAAAGTGCTGGAAATACTCCGGATCAGTATAGAGAAAGCAGAGTTTTCAGGTCAATGGATACACTTTTTCTGTGGAGAGGTCACTAAGCTGAAATCTTAACTGTTTCCCTTTCCATAGATACTGCCTGGCCTTCTGAGTATTTTTAGTGCTTTGTTTTTATTGGAGATATTCACTGCCTGGTGCTTGTGTGGCAGAAATCTGACTTGCCACTTATCAGCTGAAGCCTGAATGTTATCCATGCCTTGCTGAATATGCATGTGGACAGCTTCATTATCAAAGGAGTTATGAATAGAACCAAACAGTCCAATCACCAACAAACCTCCCTACTTCTAACTTTATGAAAGAGTGAAGATCACCAGTGAAGTGGATGATGGATGGTAGGGCCGCAGAGACATTACCCTGGGGATATCTGTGATTGAAATGAATGACATCCATTGAGTTGAGACAATTAGTTCTAACAAATACAACTATCATTCCTTGTTCCAATTGTGGCTTCAACCATTAGAGAGGTTTCCCAAAGATTCTCATTACCTCAATTTTACTAAGATTTCTAATGCTGCCTTTGGTCAAATGCTGCCCTGATATCAAGGGCAATCATTCTCACTTAACTCTTAATTCAACTTTAAGTTAAAAAGTTACATGTTCCTGGTGGAACTCCAACTGAACAACAGCGAGCAGATGTGAAAACAAAAGAGACTGCAGATGCTAGAATCTGGAATAAAAAAAGTGCTGAAAGAACTCAGTGGGTCAAGCAAAATTTGTGGAGGCAAAATGCATGTATAGATGCATTATTGGTAAGTGCCATTTGATACCACTATCAATTATACTTTCCATTACTCTGCTGCCTGCTGAGAGTGGACTGATATGATTGTAAGTGGCTGCAATAGATGCATCCAACATTTTGAAGACAGGGTATACCCATGCAATTTTCCATACTGTCAGACAGATGACAGTTTAGTTGGAGGACCTCCTAGTTCCAGAGCACAAACCTTCAGCATTATAACTGCAAGCTTCTTATGTTTGAGAGGGAGAGAGATGTTATAGAATCAGAGTCATACAGCATGTAAACATGCCCTTCAGCCCAATGGATCTGTGCCAACCATCAAGAGCCCACATACTATGCTGATCCCATTTTAATTCTCTCCACATTCTCATCAACTCTCCCCAGAGTCTACTAGTCAATTACACACTAGGGACAACTTACAGTGGCCAATTTACCAAGTCACTTGTACTTAGGATGTGGGAGAATGCTAGAACACCCAGAGAAACCCACACAATTACAGGGAGAGCTCCATACAGACAGCACTAGAATTCAGGATTGAACCCAGGTTACTGGAGCTGTGAGGCAGTAACTGTATGAGCTGCAACATTGTGCCAGTCTGTTTCTTGAGATCTCACAGAGGGATCCATTATGGCTGAAGACTGGCTTTCAGGATAATAAGAATATGAAGAGAAGCATCCATTAGGGATCTTACAGATACCTGCAAATGCTTCACCCAAGCACTTGTGCTTGGCTCCTCATTTAGCACCATGGCAATGCCACACAATGAATGGCAAATTTCTTAGAGTGAAATTAAAATTTGTCACCTCTAAAATACTGTAATGGAGAGAGGCATCTGCGACAGGTGGTTTGGATTAGTTTGGATAGGCAGCATAATAACAGGCTGTTCAACCCATGCTGATATTTATGCCCCGTTTGAACTTCTCTTATCCTTCCTCATCAGCATCGTCTTCTACTTCCTTTTCCTTCCTATGCGTGTGTACCATTTGCTTCAATCACTCCCAGAGAAATGAGTTCCACATTCTCACCACTCTTTGATGGAGGAATATGCTTCTGAATTCTCATCTGATTTCCTGTGACAATCAAACTGTTGACCTCTAGTTATGTTCTTTCTCACAAGACAAGCAAAAACATTCTCCCTCTACCCACTCTGTCAAAAAGTTACATCATTTTAAAAAGCTCTGTTGAATCACCCCTCAGTCTTCATGGGGAGGAGGCCAAGTAGGTTTTCCCCTTGTGTTGATTCCCTCACCAGCGCAGCAGACCCAGCTTTGCAGACATGGCCTTCAGGATTCAGCCAATTCAATACTGTAAGTGACAGTGCAACTATACCACTCTTGGGGTGGTCAAGTCCCCAATCCTGAGAGCAGTCTGTGCCCTTTCCACCCTCTGCTCCTTCCAGGAGTTATTCAATATGGGAGAATTAATGGGAATGGAGGGGTGGAGGAGGAAGAATGGGTTAGGGTATGGTTAGTGTGAATAGGGTGAATGATGGTTGGCACGGATTCAGTAGGCTGAAGGGACTAGCTCCATGCTGTATTTTTTAAAGACTCTACACCTGCATTAGTTTTCATTCATCAGCTGAGGATGGGCAGTGGCTTGTAATCAGCAAGAGGCTTCTCTGCATTTAATTGGAAGCAATAAGACCACTGGGTACCATCTCAATGTTGAGGACCCCTCTGCACTGTAATCTTTGATCATCCATCCTACCAGTGGACTGTTCTGAGCTGTATGTTCATTATTACTTACACATTGTAGCACAGTTCAGTTCATTCAGCCCATAGGGTCTATTCTGGCTCTCATCAGCCCTATTCCCATTCTCTTTTCCCCTGTTGACCTGCTACATTCTCTCTCATATGCCCATCAAATCCCCCTTTGATTCTTTTTTGCCATTAGCCTAATTAAAGAGAAATTTTCTGTAGCCAGTTTATGTACCAACACATCTGTGGGATGAGAGAAAAAACTGGAGCACAGAAGAAACACACATGGGAGAAAGTGTAAACTTCACATGGATAGCAAATATATCCCACATTTATACTACATTTTAAGTGGAAAGTAGCTTGTATTAACTGTGTGAGCTTAGTTCAGTACTTTCACTTCTAAGCCAGAGGCTTGTAGGATGAATTTGCACAGAAGGACTTAAAACATAATTTATGCTCACACTTCAACAGAGTACTGATTGGATGTTCTATCAATGTTAAGAAGTATCAATAAAACAATAAACAAAAATTCTACCTGTCTGTTCAATTATTCAGGTGGATCCAATGATATGACCTGGAAGGAAGCACGGAATTCTCCCAGTGCTGAGATCATAATCATTCTCACAGCTTGTGGATCAACTGGCAATGATGTTTGTGAGATTTTATTGTGATAAAATTCACAGCTATACACAGCCAGAGAGGATTCATTTGTAAATGTAATTAATTAGATATGATGTCTTCAGATGTGTTGCCTACATGAAAGCTCATTCTTTTTCTCTTGTATTTATATAATAATTCAGGCAAAAAAAAAACTGCTGTCCAAGGTATTTGATGAACTAACTGAAACTCTACTAACTTAGCACAGCGGGTGCTGAAATTGATACAGACACTCATTTTTGATGAGGATGGATTATAAATTACTTACAATGTAAAAGTGGATGCATTATTGAAGAAATGAATGAACTCAAAAGGATATATTATTAGGAATTAGCTAAGCAGCAAAGTTTACACAGTGATCACTTGATCCAGAAATAATCAGCATTTGATTAAAAAGGTGGATGAAAGAAAAAGGGTTGAAGAGAAATGGCAATAGAGTATGCTCATGTGATTAGAATTAATTTACTCATGTGAAAGATAAACACTGACATTGATGGCTGGGACTCTGCCCATGCTGTGACTTCCACATAATTCTATGCTTACATAAAACATGCAAATATTTAAGAAATCATTGTTCAAATTTTCAGCAAGTAAATTATTATTTAATCATTGGATTGTCTTGTATTTATATAACCCTATAATTTCACAAAAAATATTAGGTTTGACTTTTTAAAAAAAGGGACTGACTACAGAGTATATGGTTGTACTGGACAAGATTTTAAAAGGGGTTTGATTTGTCTGCTCTTTTGGTAGCAGTCTCAAACGGGTGTCAGTAAATCACAGATTGAAGCCTCACTTCAGAGTTTCATCACTAATCTAATCCAGGATCAATAAGAAACACTGCATTGTCAAAGATGAGACCTGAAGCTTTTGTCCCCTTGGATGTTGAAGATACTTTTCCACCTCTGTTTACGTAACCTCGATAAAGATGATGTGGATCAGGGCATTTTTAGAACCTGACAACGAACTACATAAATCCAAGTAGTAATGACAAATAAAAGCAAAGGCTTAAAAATTGTTTGGTGTCTGTAAAGGCACATTAATGTGTCACGTGTGGAAGGTCATCAAATGTTTTGAGGGCTCAGCGTTGAAGAGTTGTATTCATTGCAGCCCCCAAAATGCTGTGTACTGTAAACCAGCTCTCCATATTTAATATGCTCAAAGATCTTTTAAATTGATGCCAAGACCATACTGATTTACTATAGTGAACAAATCAATGCCACCAGAATACCACAAAAATATTGAACTCCTCAGTTTCATCATTAAGTACTGAACATGGAAAAGCTCAGAGCTCTGTTTTTGGTTCAAATCAAGTCTGTAGTTGACAAAGTCCTGTAAAAGGTCTCCAATCATCCACCCTTTCTAAACTTCAACTTATTAAGGACACAGATACATGAATCCTGCACTGTGCACAGTTCAGTCACTCTGTCTACATTGATCCACAATACATGTCTGTAAATTAATATACTGCATTTCAAATCCATGTCCTCAAATTCCTCACCTGTTGATCCTCTGACATCGACCTTCTCTCATTCTACCCAAAAATTAATAAGGCACTTTTGACACTTCAGCCTTGCTGTCAGACATCTTTCTCTAAGCAAACACTTTCCACTGACCACCGCTCTAATCTAGCTGCAATAGACTTAAGATAAATGGTGAAAGTACTTTTTCACCCAAAGCATGGCGAGTCTGAGAGTTTTGACAAAGGAACTGTCTAAATAGATGCTACTTTTGATCAGCTTTGATACGATGGATTGAATGGTCATCCTCCATGTCGTAATTTTCTATGATTTTCTGCTCTGTAAAACAGGATGACTTTCATGCAAACAGATAGAATTTAATTCCAGTGGCACCTATTGCTTCCATGGATGGAGCCAGTATCTTAGGGAAGGAGGAGAGCAAGTGGTGAAGAAACACTGTCGCCTGTGATAGATGAGGACTTGGTCAATTTCTGCAGCAAAGACCGGACAGGTCACTGCTAAATTACATAGGAAATGAAGCAGATCATTTGTCTTATTGTTCCTGCTCCATCATCTTTCGATGGCGATGGCAGTTCCAGCTCTGATCTCAATCTCTCCACATTCATCAATAACATGTACCTCCTGGGCATTGCTGCCTTTTAAACTCTGCATCCATGATCCTCGGTGCCAGAGTGTACCATGTTAGGAGGTTATTCCTTGCATTGCTATAAAGTTGATAAACTTGAAGTTAAGATTAAATCCACAGCTTTCCGATTGCTAAGCACCAAACAAAATACTTCTTCCTTATCTACAGTGTCATTTATTATAATATTTTAAATATCTCAGTCAGACCATCCTTTAAATCCACAGTTCAACTGGTCTTTTTCACAGATCACTGTATCACAACTCACACTTGCAGTATTCATAGATAATAAGCTAGCAGTGAGGCCTATGATTCACAACAAACTATCTACTGTATATTATTCACTCAGAAAACATATATTTAAAGAGCAGAGGAAACAAAAGCAAATTCTCCCATTAAAAACAGTGAGTGAGGGGGTGGGACATATAAATTTTGTTCAAAAAATCACTCTCAGTCAATTGAAGTGATGTGCTCACCAAGTTTGATTGGCCAAATCACCTCCACTCCAACAGATTTTAGGGTTAATCAATATATGCAGTCTTTAATATTCCACCTAATTCCTAATTAGCATCATCTGCTTGTATCTCCTGACCCTGGCCATCTAAAAATCCAGATCCTGGTAGGTAGTGGATTATCATTCAAACCTGATGTATATTGTAGGTGGAGTAGACGGCAACTTTGTTTATCTTTCTGTTTTATATCACTTAAGCATCAAAGGCTTACTTTCAATGCAACAAAATCAGTTATGTTTGCAATGGAACTAGTATCCAGGTGTATTCTGCAATAGATAATGCCTATCACTAACCTTTATTTTGATTTTTTGGTTAGGAATTATGAAAATTAGCATTTCACACCTAATTTTAATGTTCAATTCAATTTAAACATTCTCAAATATTATTCCCAGTCCACAGACTTATAACATAAAAAGCCTGATGCATGCATTTATTTTGGTGTTTTTGAATTTCACACCTACGATTTTCACTGTCAACACAATTTTAATTTGTGGATGAGGGGTGGGGAAGGGAAAAGTCACCCAAAAATGCTTTTTAAAAATAAAAAAATGGACTTAAAATACAACCTTAACTATGCTCAGTTCACTTCATAACTACATCTTTGTAGTTCTTGAAAGGTGGTCTGAACTTAGTTCTGTAATCAGCATTGTCTTAGCCACAAGAATTCAGTGCCACTCACCACAAACTTCTTTCACTGGAGTCTTGTCTTTCTACCATGATTGGAGGTGGGGGAAAGCTGATGAAGACTTCATATCTAAAATATCACAATTCATGTTTTGATGATGGAGAAGCTAATGAAACTAAGGGTAGATAGGGTTGAGGATTTCCACCTAAAGTCTTTAAAAGATGATGAAATTGTGGCTGTTCAACTGCAGAACATCCAAAATTAATCTATTCAATAACTGTCACTTCACATTGGCATTTCTGCCAACTTATTTTATGATTTAAGGAAAGTCAAAGAGATAAACTAGAAAAATTTAGACTTATTAGCTTAATGTCACTTATGGAAAAGTTACTAGAATGTTATCAGAGACAGAGAAACTATGCGAATGGAATAACATGAGCTGATCAGAGAGGGTCAACATGGATTTGTAAAGGTAAAAACAAAATTCTGTGGATTCTATAAGTTTGAAATAAATATTCAATATTCCAGGTCAATGTCCTTTCATCAGGATTTATAAAGTATCTGATGAATTTAGTTGAATATTTTGAGAAGATAACTAACATGGTAATAAAAAACACAGTACCTGGATATCATTTGCACAACTCCCCAAAGGTTTTCAATATAGTTACACATAGGAGGATGTTGAGAAAAATTAAAGCACATGGATTATGGGTAATTTATTGCCTTGGGTCTGGAATTGATTACAGGATAGGAACAAGAACATATGGGTAACAGTATATACTCTAATTGTCAGGATGTGACTTGTGATGCCCTCCAGGGATCTGTAGCGAGGCTTCAGCCTTTCACTAAATTTATAAATTGCTTCTAAGTGATGGAGGAACAGTGAGCGATATATTCAGGGCTGCTGGTGGCAATAAGTTCGGTGACACAGCAAATAAAGTTGCCAAGGACAGTGATAGATTAACTGAGTGAGTAAATTCTGGCCAATGAAGATCTATATGGGGAAATGCAAATCATCCGCTTTGAACCAAAAAAAATCACATTGAAAATACTTTTGGTAAGTTGCAAGCAATGGATAAATGGAAAGATTTAGGGATCCACGTGCATAAGGAAATAAAAGCTAATTGTACAACTTTTAAAACATTAATAGAATGTTAATCTTAATCTCAAAGAGTAAAGATGGTGGGGTGGGGAGGGGAGAGGGAAGAATACCAAGGGGTGAAAGTTAGTTATATAAAACTCTAGTTACACTCTGTTAAGAATATTATGCTTAGTTTTGAACGATCAGTAACAGGAAGGAGATACTAGCCTTAGATTGTATTCAGTATAAAGTCACCAGAATGATAGCAAGGTTAAAAGGTTTAAATGCTGACAACAGTTTGTAAAGTCCAGAATTCTACAGTCTTGAGTATAGAAGGTTAAGGGCAACGTAATTGAGATGCGGAAGACTATGAAAGGATTTGATAGGATTGTGAAAAATGATTTTCACTGGTACGGAAGCACGACTTTAACGATACACCATGCCTATCCAGAGATGCTGTTAGGAAACAATTTTGTTTTACACAAATACTAGTGGAAATTTGGAACACTCTGTCAACCTCAAGACTGTTGAGGCTAGGTCAACTTAAAATGTCAAAGCTGAGATTGATGAGAGTTTTGCCAGAAAAGGTTATTAAGGATTATGTTTCCAAAACCAATAGTGGAGTCAAGATACTAAATAGTGGAACAGGCCTGAGAGGGTAAAAGGCTTACTCCTGTTCATTTAGAACACAGAACATTACGCACAGTACAGGCCCTTCGGCCCACAATGTTGTGCTGACATTTTATCCTGCTCTAATATCTATCTAACCCTTCCCTCCAACATAGCCCCCTATTTTTCTCTCATTCATGTGCCTATCTAAGAGTCTCTTAAATGTCGCTAATGTACCTGCCTCCACCACATCTGCTGGCAGTGCGTTCCACGCACCCACCACTCACTGTGTACAAAAACTTACCTGTGACATCCCTCCGTACCTTCCTCCAATCACCTTAAAATTATGCCATTATATTAGCCATTCTCACCCTGTGAAAAAGTCTCTGACTGTCCACTCAATCTATGTCTCTTATCATATTGTACACCTCTATCAAGTCACCTCTCATCCTCATTCGCTCCAAAGAGAAAAGCCCTAGTTATCCTCAGAAGACATGCTCTTCAATCCAGGCAGCATCCTGGTAAATCTCCTCTGCGCCCGCTCTAATG
>JARFYF010000002.1:44019680-44036912 GCA_030265395.1 Rhina ancylostomus
TGTACCACAATTTTTCAAAATTGCCCTTCCCCCTTTTAATCCACTTCATGCACTGGGCAGCCGGGATAAGAGCCGGAATGGATAATATCATTTTATTCTCAAGTACCGAATTAAATGTCTTTTGATTCTGCTATAATCCCTCAACTACATTATAAATAAGCTCAATGATAACATTACCAAATTATTCTATAAAAATGGAACTTGGTCCTCCTCACTGACATCAATGTTTGGAATCACTGCAATTGTCAATATAAACATTTTGTCAAAACAAGTAGTCATAATATACAGCTGTAATCATAAGTTCACAGAAGCTCTGAAGTTTAAAGCAATGCATATTTACAGTTTCCTTAAATTTTAATGATGAGAGCATTGTTTCAAATACACACTTGTATTTTTTGCACTATTTTTGTAACTTGTAGTAATTTTGTCTTTGTACTGCTGCCAGAAAACAAATTTCATGTCAATCTACTAAGTGATAATAAATCCGTTTCTTGCTCTTTTTTAGATTGTAACCACAGTTTTTCCAAACCTTTAGCTGAATCTTCCATATTTTCTGAGAAGGTGCCTACAATCCTTTAGACGTGCTAAATGGAAATTTTGCGTGTCATGCACCAAACACTGACCCTGCTGTCTCTGCACTGAAGTTTAGCTCTAGTCATAACCGTCCTTACTGAGGAAGTATATACTGATCAGTTGTATCTGTATGAACAGCAAGGGCTAGGGTCACTTTACAAGTACAGAATTGGCATCTGGAAATGCCAGACAAAATTTCATGCATAAAAATTATGCACTTGGGGAAAAAATGAGGAGCGGCAATAAATAGTGCAATTTTAAAGACATGCAGGAATAGAGTGGTCTCGAGGTCTGCATACAGAAGTCTTTGGAGATGGAAGTCACACTAAGGTGGTTTGTGAAAAATCCTAAACTTTAAACAAAGGCACTGAGTAGAAAAACAAGGAAGTTAGTAAACTTTTATAAATCCCTCCATAAGCCCCAGCTCAAAAACTATAACCAGTTCTAGACAGTACATGAACATGAAGACAAGAGCAGAACATTTAGCTCTTCAATTCTGTTCTGCCATTCAATCTGATCTGAGCAGATCTGTGCACAAACTTCACATTAACATGGTTCCAGCTTCAACTGCAATTTGTGGACAACAGTTTCAAACATAACACACAAAAAATGCTGGAGGAACTCAGCAGGTCAAGTAGCATCTACGGAGGGAAATCAACAGTTGATGTATCAAGCTGAGACCCAATGAAGGGTCCTCCAGCACTTTGTGTTGCTGCTCCAGATATCCAGCATCTGTATTCTTTGTGTCTTCATATTTATAATGTTGTTTTTGCATTAAAAAAAGTGTTTCAAAACTTCATACCTGAAAGGCCTGGCCCTAACTATTAGGTTGTGCGTTCTCCTTCTAGCCTTCTTGATCAGCAGGAACTGCTCATCACCCTATCAATCTTCCCCATTCTACATCTTGTCTTTGTTTAAATCATTTCCTAAGCTATTAAACTCCTGGGTAAATAACCCTCACTTGTGTTGTTGCTTGTCCTAATTTAAACCTTGGAATCCAGTTGTCATACTTAAATAATTTTTAGGCACTGAAAAGGATGCAACAGAAATTCAATGGAAGTCGAAAGGATAAAACTTATCTGGAAAGACAATGAAATCTGCAATTGTTCCCCTAACAGAAGGGGAGGTTTAAGAGAAGTTTTATGGTGGTGTTGAAGACCATTGAACATTTGAGTTGAGTAGTAACAAGAAACTCTTTCCACTGGCAGCAGAACCTAAACTTAAAGTAATAAGCAAACAAATTAGATGACAGAATGAAAAAAGCACCAGCTTTGGAATGCACTCCCTCTAGGAATGCTGGAAGCAGATTCAATGGTGACTTTCAAATGAAAATCGGATAAATGTTTGAAGGAACATGGGGGACAAAACATGGAAGATGACTTATTTGGGAAGCTCTTTCAAAAGAACCAGGCCATATGTAAAATGGGGAATTTGTCATGGAAATTTGGATTTAAATCATGGGAACAATCAAAGTAAATCTGCTCAAAAAGTGGAATAAAATGATGAAGGGAGAAAAAAGCCATGGGAAGCAGTACACAAACATGTATGCTTTCTGATTCAAATGTCTTTGCGTTATATTTATGGGGCAGTGTCTCTAAATGTTTATCACAGTTGCTTTTCCTGCACGGTTTACTGATGTACTTAAAAATAAGCAAAATAATTGACCTCCATTTTCATATGTATTTTTGAAATGTTGTACAGATCATACTTTCATGCTGATATTTTCCAGTTTACCTAATCTGTCAATGTCCATTTCATGGACAACAATGGTTCTTGCAAACTAAGGCAGCTTGGCTGGTTTAAAATACACATGCTGGGTTCAAAGAAAACATTTCTCAAAAATCATGGAAATCATTAATTACAACTTATTTGCAAAACTCAGTTTCTGTGATTCCTGTGAATAACATTTAGCCTGAACCTCAGCTTCTAAGTTGTATTAGTCTATAATTCCGTAAGCCACCTACATTTTAAATAAGCAAATTGCTTTTGGTAGTAATAATCAAGAGTTTAAATAATCCCTTGATCTATTGTCTGAATTAACAAAGAATGTGGGTATTTGGAAGAAGGAAAACTAATAACCTGCATACATACACTAGTAAGAGGGTGGGCAATTAATAAACTACCAATTAAGCATTGTCATCTCTCAACTGAGTCATTAAATTATTATATGACATCCAGGCTTTGAAGCTGGCCTCATAAATGGCAGATGAATTATTTCATGTTTTAAAGGCACAGCTTTTCCCCTCACATCCTACTCGAAAGCATATGTTTTTCAGTTCCATACAAACTGGTGGCAAGGAGAGTTGAAATAGCCTTTTCCACAAACACCTAATCATCTCTTGTTGCGGTAGATTTTCTCCAATATACAAGAACAAGTTATCTTGTTGAGCAATAAATATGGTGAAAATTGTACACATGCAGAATTTTGTGCATACCATTCTACCTGTGGGAACAGACTTACCTTCACTATGAATTTTGTATTCTGCACGACAACTATGAAACAATGCTGTCCAATGCTGCCAAAGGATTTTTACATCTATCTAATCGACACAGTTATGGCCTTCTCAGAATGTGGGACTTGCAGCAAGAACATTTGTGTTAAATTGATTAACAAAAAATCTTTTAAAAAATTGCACTTTTTCTGCATCTACAACGCATCATCCTTACTTCATACTTGGCCTTGAAGCACATATTAAATTTCACAGCAGCTATATGGGTCATTTTGCTTCACTGCCAGTGTTTCACACCCTTCTGTTCTGGACTTTCCAGCCAATTTCTTCCACTGGTCAAACATTCTGAAGTTCACAATTTAATTCCAGTCACCATCCATCATAAATAAACTGCCACACACGATTAGGGCACTGTTTTGACATAGGTGGAATTTTAAAATGTTTACAGATAATTCCTGCAGTATTTCAGATAAGCAGATAGAATTGCTAGGTAAAGTTCTCTAGCTGGCATTTTAGGTGTGACTATAATCTCTAGTTAATTTATGCATAATCAGATGATAGGAAAATTATACTGATTACATCTTGTTGGCTAGAAGAATTTACTTGGGTAAAACTCTGAACTATGTGTATTTTTATTATACATTTATTTTATAACAAATTAATTTATATTCTGACAACAAAAGGCACAAATAACTCAGATGCCCTCCATATTTACCAAAATGTTTTGCAAGCAATCATAAACATTGCTTTTCTGCGTATTCCATGGATTCTCTTGCAGTAATGTCAACTCCTTGTCTCAAAAGCTTTATTTTCCTCTCTAATTATTCAGAAAATCAAAAGGAGCTCTGGCCACATAGAAACATAGCTGATTGAGCACCATGCTGCTCCGTTAACCTGACATTCTCCTGTGACACTCAGCTGTCCTAACAAATGGATTACAAAAGCTATTATTAATAATGCATTGAAGAGAAACTGATTAAAAATAGATTTAGAGAAAACAAAGGTTCAGAATTGCTGTAAAAATGCTCTCCTGTGGAACACATGCTGGCTATGGGAGTTGCCTGTTCCCAAAGTAACTTGACAAATCTGCACACAACATGTTTTGTGGCTTGGGCTGTGCCATTTCGAAATAGATTGGGAGCTAACTATTCCCTTATAGAAGAGAGATAAGATAAAGTCAGCCACTTTAGACTCATTAGTAGACCTGGTTGAGCCTTGGGTAGAACATCACATGTCTGACAATTTGTCCCTTCTCTACTGATCAGTAGATTGAAAGAACAAACTCACAATTATATGGAATCTTTCATCACGTCAGAATGTCCCAAAGCACTTTAAGCAAATGAAGTACTTTAACCTTCTGTCACTGTGTTATGCAGAGAAGTCAACCACATTACTGAGTTAGTTTTTCCATTTTAAAGTAATTAATAATTCTTACAATGGGACAATTTATAATGTACTGTTTGCACACCTCTCACGTCAATATACTAAACAAAACCGTAGCCTTTCAAAATATATAGACATAATGAAACACCAACTTTCTTGTTTAAAAAGAAAGCTTGCTGCATCTGCAGTATCCTATTCAAAGGCTGGTTCATCCATCGCCACAGTTCTTGGGAGTGTTCTGGCTCAACCCTGAACTCCAGTCTTCAAGAAAATGAAGACAAAAAAGTGACTGCAGATCCTGGAATCTAGAGCAAAAACAGAATGCTGGATGAACTTAGCAGGTCAAGCAGCATCTGAGAGGCAAAAGGTGTAAGTCAACATTTTGGGTCAAGACCCTGCCTCTGCATCCTGATGCAGGGTCTCACCCAAAACTCAGTCTTACACCTTCTGCCTCCACAGATGAAATCTGAAATGAACTTTAAGTCATTCTGTGCTTTTGTCACATCCATTTTTAAAACTTTACAAAGCCCAATATCACTCTGCAAAAGCCCTGTTCCTTTGCCTCAACACCTTCCCTTTGCTTCAGTATTGTTAAGCTACAGGCACTCTCTCGCAAAAACACTACTCACTACATCTCTCCACTGCTCACTAATGTTCAGAATTGTCTTCCAAACAAACCCATATTAGTTATAACTTTCAGTCTCTCCTTTCCTGAATCAGTACACATTTTCTAAAAGCCCATTGTGAAACACAATGGAGGTTTTGAATGTTGAAGGCAATGAGCAAATAGCAGGCATTTCCGTGGACAACCAAAAACAAAGACAGCACAAGACATCTCACCACCACAAAGGCTGGACAGGTAAATGGGAAACCAAAATCAAAGCAACAAGCAGCTCCAGTAATGCTAAAAGTGGCTGCGAAGAAGATGCACAAGGCACGAAGGGGATTAAGTAGTTTAACCACAAAGCAGACTTTAAATGAGATCCTGGAGCTATTAAAAGTCAGCTGAGATCTGCAAAGGTGCGCATCTGATGAGCAAGCAGTATGTGGACACGACGGTGATAAGCAAAGCTCAAGAAATTGACATCCACAGAATGTGGAAGGTGTGGAGCTGGATAGGAACTCATGAGAACAGTCATATCTGGGGTTGACAAAGACAAAGCCAAAACATTAGCATCAGATTTGCCAAGAGAAAGACACAGAAGTATTGCTGCTGTAGTAGAAATACATGAACCATCAATTAAAAAGGTTATGATTCAAGAAGCACAGGCCAGCTCATACAGAATGCCAAGACTGCAAGCACTTCAACCTGTCATACTGGCTGCTGATGGGTCAGCCAAAGGAGGTACAGTGGAAATTGTAACATGTATTCAACACAATAGGACATTAGAGACAAAGACAATGACTTCAGTCTTTTCGGTGTTTAACTAAACAAGGTTCCAGCTCATCCAAGGTTAGATGTCAAACATTTTAAATTATGGTCCTAATTTGCAATGTACCTTGTTAAGTTGACAGGGTACAATAGCACTTACCAAAGTGCAATTGGAGCTATTGGGTCTGCTTCCAACATCAATCAGTTTTAACAGGGCTTGGACGTGATACAGATCAATTCATACAGCAAGCTGACAATAAAAGTGACATTACGTAAACTGAAAACGGAAGGAGATGCAGCACCATTGACTACACTTCAGAAATATTTAGTGGAAAAAGTGTTTTGGGACATCAAGGCCACAAAAGGCGTTATATAAATTAAAATCTTATTTTTCCTTGCTCTGTTTAAAAAAAGCCAAATTAAATGCATTTCAACAACACCACTTTCACTTTATTAGATTTTCAAGAACCAGCCTAGACAGAAACTGGAAATATTTTTGTTAATGCTTTGCCAAATAATAGGAAGAAAGGCAAGTGGCAGGATGGGTGGGGTTTCACTGTACACAGCCAAACCATCACGAGTTTCATGTTAAATCATCTGCAAAATTTTCTAAATCTTCCAAACACAGTCCACAAGACCATATTTCACACCTGCATATATACTGCACATATATACCTGTACATAGCCTGAACTAACATCAGCTTGAATGTACTTAATTCATTTCAATCTGTTTCTCTCTCTTCCAAACCCTCATATTATGGAGGAAATGGCCAAGTGTTTTTCTAATTTCATTCCATTTTCATATGAGCCCACAACAGTTGTTCCAAATCAACTTTGTACATAGAAATGAGTGGAACACATTTATTGAAAATGCAGAGTTAGGTTTTGGAGAGACAAGAGACTGCAGGTACTGCAATCTGAAGCAACAATGTGCTGGAGGAACACTGATGCAGGGTTTCAACCCAAAACATCAACAATTTCTTTCATCCCACAGATGCTGCAAGGCCTGCTGAATTCCTCCAGCACATTGTTTATTGCTCCAGAGTTAAGTTTTGGTCTGTAACTTTAACCAAAAGTAGACTGGAGTATAAAACCACATTTTAATTTTGTTTTAAGCTCCCATCAACTTGTAAAAGTAAATTAAAATGAAATATAAAAATGAAAATAGGCACTGGACCAAGTAGGCATGTCCTGCCCAACAACTTAAGAAATTAGAGCAAGGACATGTGTCATCCTCAAACTTTCACACAACTGGCAAAAACTGTTAACTGTGTGGCCTTAAGATGTGGTAGCATTATGAATTTATAATCCACACGCCTGGACAGTGAACAGGGGAACAAATACACACAAATTTTGCAGATGATTTAACATGAAACTCGTGATAGTTTGGCTGTGTGCAGTGGAACCTCACCCATCCTACCACTTTTTTCATTCATTCTTATGATGTGGATATTGCTGACAAGGTACCAGCTTGTCTCAAGAAATAGCACAGCCAAAATTTCTTTACAAATCAATGCAGGTCATGTGGCAATGGAGCTTTAGAATTCAGACCCAGTGACAATGAAATAGCAGCAATTTCCATCCATGTCTGGGTAGTGTATGGTAAACAGAGCAAAACCAAAGGCAGTGGCAACTAAAAAAAAGAATGAGCAGTAACTAAATATGCTTGTCACTACATGGTGTTCCAGGACATTAGATCACCATGCTTGCTTAATTTAAATCTGACATAACACAACACATCATAAAACCTAATTATATTTCCCAATGTTCTCAAATTCAAACCATTGCAGTCAACGTGTGACTTTGTAAATCTGGACTTCCAGGTATTTCTAGCCCAAACAACTGATGCTTAATGCACAACCCCCTGGACCAGCACCATCTTCCACCCCATAATTTCAAATGGAAATGCAAAAGCTTCACTTGTGTTCTTCAGAGGCAAAAGTTCAAACCATTAAGGTAGAAACTACCTGAACTTAAACACAAAATCTACAAAAGATAACTTGACATGTAACATAGAAAGGAAGTTTGTTTTAAAACATACATATGGAGGAGGAAGCATTATATAAAGAACTAACCTACTTGATTAAATTTATTCAATGGGTGCATATCAGTTACCAACTAGATTTTTACCAATAGGTCTCAAACTGCTTAAAATTTGGGATTCAACATATGTACTCAAGTTCTGAAACAACATTTGCTCTGGTGGTGCTGAGTGTGTAAACACCAGTATCACTAAAAGTAGCAGATCCTGCATACTCAGAACATTATTTGATTAAATACATAGATTCTACATTTGTTTTACCATTAAACAAAGTGTAGAAATAAGAATAGAAAATAATTTAAAAAATTAGAAACAAGGAGAAATGAACCTCATAGTCGTTTAGAACAAGAACCAAATAATGAGCTACTTTTGAACAACAGTACCAGCATACACATCTATATTTTTTAAAAAATCTTGATTACCCAATATTTTTGCTATAACAAAATCCACCATGTGGAAAAGAAACATGATTTGGTTTCTGATTTCTTGGTCACCTTTCATAAACATTTGGACAATTTCAGAGACTTGATCACATTGAAAATCATAAGCAAGAATAACAAAAATAATATTCTTTGAATTTAAAAAATTTGCTAGGAAAATTTAATGGAACAGAATACAAAACAATTGTCCCCCGGCACGCCTTCTATTCTTGTGATGGAAATATCACACCAGAAATACAGTATATTTGGGGCTTCAGTTTTGGACATCTTGCAAATACAAGAGGAAGTTCTTGAGGATATGAAAAGCCCACTGACACTCCCACTTGAAACTTGCTAAAGGCAGAAATACTCACTATGATTCTAAATTTGAAAAGTAAATAGCAGAAGCATCAAAATTACAAGCCACAAAAAGATGCCTACTAACTTTTTAAAAAAATAATAATTTTATCTCAGGTAAAAGTGTCAGTGTTCTTTTTTCTTTATACATGGAAATAATAACTGTTGAACAATAAGCCCTTAATGACAGAGGCAGTAACACACGGTTACTGCTTGGTTTACACAACAGAATGGACAAAACAAGTGTTCTTTATTCTTGGTTTCCTTAGCAGCAGCTGTAGAACCTGTACGTTGCATTGTTCCATCTCAAGTGCAAAAAGTTATTTTGTCCCAAATGTCAGCAAATGCACACATTTCCCATCAGTTGTGAACAGTTCAATGGAAAGATGTGGCCAGCAAATCCTGGGGACGGTTGGATCAATAATAATAAGGAAGAGGAATGTAAAGCTTGAAGTTCAATAAAGATGGAACTCCTTTGAAATTACATGCCTTTAGGAAGTTACTTGATCCCACAACATCCCCCAGGAACTAGCACCATAAGAAGCTAAGATGAGGCAGTAGTAAACCACAGAGTCTCTTGAGCCTTCTCCATGATTCAAGAAGACTTGGTTCCCACTTTCCTCTCAGATCCCCATAATCCTCAACTCCCCATTGCCTAAAATAAAACACAAGTAGGACCAGAGTATATGCACTCCAAAAAAAATTAATATGTTATCTTTTGTAATGGAGTAACAGGGATGGTGCCATAGTTTCACAAATTTGAAGAGCTTGAATTTTTAATCCAAACAGTAATTTGACTGAACCCTTGCTTCTGCTAAAGCTTCTACCTGATGGTTTACAACACCGCAAAAGGAAACTGAAACTGATGGGACTGCTCACAGCTCACAGAACTATATTTCCTCTCTGATGAGCAGTTCTGCAGAATCAACAGTAGAGGAGAACAGAACCTCAGATTAACCTGCAGCATTAATGTTGAGGGAAAGGCAGGGGGCGGGGGTGGGTTGGAATGAGTTTGGTTGGTGGCGAGTGCTTAAAGATACAGTCGCAAATTATTCTGTTAATAAAGTCAGATCCCATCAGTTATTAAATATTTTGTAATATTGCAGCACAGGTCAATTTTACTCATTTAGCATTACATTAGAATGGCAAAACTAAACACCTTGGAAAAGACCACAACTGTTGTTGATAAAAAATTTATTCAAATGAATTAAAATCATTCCTATCATTGGCATCAGCTTAAAACCTCGGCAAATAATCTTAGTGCAAACTTCCAAAAGAAGAGATTTCCCAAGACAAATTCCAGGTTCCTGATTTTGAAGTGAAACTGCAAAATCCTGATGTCAATTCCAAAACAAACACTGTTGAAAACAACAATATCCAAATGTACAAACAATTTGATAATGTTAAGCACAACCTTCATTTGAATAGACCTTCTGGTTGTAAAATACCCATCAACATTGCACAGAGGCAGTGATGAACACAACATAAAAATTAAGGGAGATAACCAATAGCACAATTGGATAGATTAAGCTGGAGGAAGCTTTTGAAGGAGGTGTCCATACAAACAATGATGGTTCAAAAAAAAATGGGGATGTGGAATTTAAGGACTGTCTCTTTGATCTGTGATGATGCAAGGCAAAAAAAAACAGTAGACAAACAGCGATAGGGACTAAAGATGAGAGCAAAGCTTTTTAAAATTAATTGTGCTAAGTGACAGAATTCCACGTGCAAAGACAAAATGGCATAATGAGTGACAATGCAGGAAGAATGAAAAAGTTTATATGTAGCAGTGCAACTACAGATGGCAAAAGGTACACAGAGCACCAATGGGCCATGAAGTGTCAAGGGGAAGGCGATAGGATGGTACTCAAGTAAACCGTAATAAAAAGAGGTAAAGGCTATAACTTGGAAGCAGGCTTCTCAAAGAACCAGTATTGGTGTGCAATGATTAGATCAGACATAGGCAATCACTACACTGGTACACGAATAGTATCATCTAACTAAACAGCCAGAGGAATAAATTAGCATGATCTAAGACAACATTTCTGGTAGCTTTGCAAGAGTTCAGGCTTTCTCAAAGCAAAAGTCAGTTTATATTATCAGACCGAACGCTATACAAACACAAATCTGGCAAAAGACCAAATTATCTCAAACCATACACTGCATTAGAGATCAAACTGATTGCTTATACCATTCTCCTGCCAGTTCTGAGCATCCATATACAACTCTGTGAAACCATTGCATTCTATCCAACACTTGATTTATATACCATTAGAATACTTGGATGCATCTGACACAGGGATAGACAAAGTACAACTTTGCACTTGCATAAAATACAAGCTGCTTTAAACCAAGAAAATAGATAGTTCAAAATCCTTAGAGTTCTTTGCTGCAGGTTTTGAGTTGTATAGAAACTCTGTAGGAAGTGATCTTACACAGTCAGTTAGCTTTCTTTATATGGTTGAACCAAGTCCACAGATGAGAAATTCAGATGTCAAAAACGTTTGTCAATTCAGTGGCTAGGCTTACCATGATGGCAGTGTGCTTATTTGAATAATTCACCCTTGATGCCAAATAACTTAGAATATTAACCATATTATTTAGCATTTTATGCATAAAGTGTTGATGATACTCTTTTGGTCATCCCATTAACTACCCTTGCATTGTATTCAGAGTATGCTGATCCCTAACATACGTGTCATGAGTGATTTCTTTTTCTGACAGAATCCACAAGTTTACATTGAGGCTTCAAGCCAGCTTGTATCACTAAATTCAAAAAACACAAGGATGCACCTGCTGTAAACTGGAGGTCTTTCCTTCTCTCTCGTGCCAATGTAAAGCAGCTGCAATCTGTTTGGTTCTGACACCTGACAGCATGTGAAACCATGAAACTGTCAACTGACAAACACTGCAGAGAACACAAAAAAAATCCCCAAATCCTTCCAGCAACTGCGAATTTGTTTAGTTTCAGGTAAATGAAAGATAATAAGTTGACCAATCTGCAGAACTTCTAGTAAGCATTCTTAGAGATATTGTGGCTAAAACTAATCTTCAATACATTTGCTGCAAATAATTATGTTTTTAATAACTTTAAATAAGAAATTCTCTTCAGCAAGATAAATGCTCACTTGTATCTTGCTAAAGCAAGACAAGTGCACAATGCAGCCTTGAAGCATGCTTCCAGTAACCTTGCAAGCACTAAAGCAGCAAATATGGAAGGTGGAATATAGGGGAACTTCTGGGTATCTCATCAAGAACACAGTCAAACAATAAAGGAAATCACAGGCTCAGGAAGAGAAGGGTGTACCTTTCAGGATGTGAGCATCAAAAATGGAGAAGAACTTGGAAAAGACGTGCCCTCAGGCACTGGCCAGGTAACTAACTACAATTTAGTCAGGATTCAGACATGCCCATCACAGTGCAGACCAAGTCAAGGCAGCTCAAAAAGTTGGCCCAGGGTGGGAGGCGATTCACGGCAGATGTTGTCACGGCAGACACAGCAGAACATAAATGCGAGAGTGACAGGGTTTTCTATTTTTCAGGTGATCGGTGGTCTTCTACAATCACAAATGAAGGACCCAAAGATGTAATGATGCAAGGGATTTCTTGAGCTGGCTAAAAGGGAAATTAGGCAATTGTGGGGGAAAGCTAATTGTCATGGTCCATTTTGGTACTGATCAAGCTTTAGGAGCCAAGTAAAAGGCAGGACATTGAGGATAAGATTCTCTAAATCACTGCCCAAGTCACATGCAAACCAGTTCAAAAAACAGGCAGATCATGATAATCAACACAACTGAAAAGCTTGTGTTGAAAAGAGGGGTTCTTTTAAATGGAACACTGGAAGCAGCAGTTCCAAAGGAGCAGATTCCATCCCAACCAGAAAGGGACAAATGTTCTAATAGACAAAGATAATGACAAGGTTGCAAACTCTGAATGAGTGCGATGGTGTAAGAGATTCAAAAGAAATGGAACAAACCCATAGTATTAGCAACACTGGAGAGTACTGAACATGCAAAGCTGAGAGAAAATAGAAATTGCAGGGAACACTCAGCAGGTCAGCCAGCATCCATGAAGAAGGAAAAACAGAGTTAACATTTTAAATTGATTATCTTTCATACACACTATCATCCCTTTTGCCATTTAATCTCCCTGACCTTCGCCCTGTCACAAATCTTTATTTGTATTCCCTCCAAAAACTTTGGAACCAAAGAGAGCAGAGTTTACGGTTATAAAAATATTCAGACTGGGAATTAAATGAAGCAGTTTAGAGAAGAGACGAAAAAAAAGTGCTGGTGTAGTTGAACTAATTAGAGATAAGATAAATGACACTACCAAAAATGTGACACGGCCATCAATAAATCAGAAACAAAATGCGCGAGGATGAAGATAAAAGATAACTATAATGATAGGATTATCTTAAAAACAGCTCTAATGCCAGAGGACTGGTGGGGAGCAAAAATCCCACATTTAAGGAGAATGACAGAACATGCTCAGGAAACTCTAATTAGCTAAACGTCAGAAAAGAAACGTCATTAGAAACGTCAGCAAGAAAAGTAATAGAATCTGTACTAAAGTAGAAAACGAATGAGCATCTAAAAAAATCATAGATTTCAAAACAAAGCCATCTTTTATGAATAACATCTTGAAGTGGACAAGGGTACCTAATTGGCTATAATTTATCTACATTCCCATAAGGCTTTTGGCAAGTTGACACATCATAAGTAAATGAATAAAAGTACATCATGCAATGTTGAGGACTAGTAGCATAACGGGTGGCTGGCAGCTGCAAAACAAAAAGCAGAGTAGCATTAAAAGATAACATTCAATGTTGTGTTGCAAGATCCTGTGAGGATTAGGGCCAGGACCACTACTATTCACAAATTTGTATTATCAAAGGAAATTATGGAATCAAACATAATTAAGAGAGTCTAATGTCATCAATTTTTGTCATGTATGTATAATTTATGTTAAGTTTAGGTTAACTTACGTTTGTAATGTACTGTACTGCTGCTGTTATTGCAAATAGCTAATTTGCATGGCATTTATACCCTGTGTACGTATGCCTACGACAATAAGCTTGAACTTAAGAAAAATGATTGCTACATTTATGGACAAAGCCAATGTAGTTTTCCCTGAGGTGGGAGACTGAAATAACCAATACTGAGAAGGAAGGCAACAAAATAACAAGAGATGATAAATAAACTAAGGATATTTATACATTATTCACCAAAGAATCTAAAAACAAGTGTTAAGATGAAAAAGCAACAGCAACTTATGTATTACTAGGAAAATAAGAATCAAAATGGGGAAGAGGAACAACACCACCTCAGATTACAAGTACCAAAAAAAATCAAAAGCAGCAATTTTATGTTAATACACAAGATCAAAGCACTGGATTTTATTTGTAGAATCTGAAAACTGAAGTTATGCTAAACTTCATTCAAACCTTGTTTTTGACCACACTTCTATGTACTGCCCTGTCATCATAACCCAGGAAGCTGCAGAGTATGAATTAAAGATTTACAATAAAACAACCAAAAGTTGGTTAAACACTTCCAGAAAGAGGAAACATCCTGGGTCTCTCTGTAGAAGAGGAAAAGTTGAGGTGCTGACCAAGTTAAGAGTAATTTAAAAATTACTTAAGATTTTGCTGGTGGACAGAGAATGTACTTCCACTGTGGGGCGGGGGGGAGGGTGGGTGGGGAGGGTGGAAAGAGGAGAACTAGAGGACATTAATTCCTTATGATTAATTGGTGTACATCTCATACTGAAGTTAAGCTTACATAAAGAGATGAAAATGTATCTTTTCTTGCAACATGTAGTTTTGAAGACAAATGACATACATGCACAAAGGGGACATAACAGAAAAAAATGGTAATAAAGGATGATGATAACAGTTGGCTATGGAAAGAATGAAGAAACCTCTAGTGGAGCATTAATTCTGGTGTGGACTGATTGACCTAAAGGCTTTTCTCAGGCTAAATATTCCATGTATAATGCTGATTATTCTTTATGGACTTTAAAAAGGGAAAGTCTTGCTTCACTAACCTTACTGGATTTCCTTGACGTGGTAACAGAAATTAGACATTGGTACTTCAGTGTCTATATTTCTAATGGGGTTTTCAAAGAACTCTACTTTATATTGACACATAATGGAGAGTCGGGGGACAAATAGCAAAATGGATTGCTAGCTGGCTTCAAGGTACAATATACAGTCGGAGTAAAGGGGAGCTGAAAGAAGCTGGGTTGTGGTGACCCATAGTGCTGGGGCCACAATCGTTCACAATTTACGTCAATGATTTAGACTCTGAAGTCAAATATGTTCTCAAATTGCAGAGGATACCAAATCAAGGTGTGTGGAGCTGGTGGGGCTTAAGGGGGAGGGGAGTAGAATCAATACTGATAAGAGCTGCAATTAAGTACAGAATATTAATAAAATTGCCATATGGGTAAATACTCAGTAAATGAAGTTGATCAAGATAAGATATCTTTATTAGTGACGTGTACATCGAAACGCACAGTGAAATGTATCTTTGCGTGGAGTGTTCTGGGGGCAGCCCACAAGTGTCGCCACACTTCCAGCACCAACGTGCCATGCCCGCAACTTCCTAACCCATGTGTCTTTGGGATGNNNGGAGGAAACCGGAGCACCCAGAGGACACCCATGCAGACATAGGGAGAACGTGCAAACTCCTTACAGACAGTGGCTGAATTGAACCGAGGTCATTGGCGCTGAGGTAGAACAGGAAGCTCATTTTACTTGGAAGTTGCAAATTTAGGTGAGGTTAACGAACAAGGGGATCCCGGAGTACAAAAATCACCTAAACATTATACTGAAAATGGCTAAGGCCATACAGTAAGCAAATCAAACACTGGAATCCATTTCTAGAGTGACAGAATTGAAAAGTAGAGAAATTAAGCTGAATCTATGATGAACCTTGGTTCAACTACACTTAGAAGATTGTAAGTAATTCTGGTCCCTATGGAATAGGATAGTGTGGCACTGGAGAGGGTGCAAAGGAAATTTACAAAGTTGATTTCAGAATTCCAGGGGTGTACATCATTAGGAAAGGACAAGGAAAATCTCTTTTTCCCTTGAGAAAAGGCAGCAGAGAAAGGAGTAAATAGTGGTCATGAAAGGTTTTGATAAAAGTGGAAGCAAGGAGAATATTTCCACTTGTGAGGAAGAGCATAACTCGAAGCTATGATCCTGAGACAGTCAACAAGAAATCCAGTATGGAGATCAGTAGAAACATATTTTCCTAAAAGAGTGGAGAGAATTGGGAACTTACTACCATAGGAAGTGGTTGAGGTACTTAAGGGGTGAGTGCACATGCAAATGAAAGAAGGAAATAGAGTTACGCTGATAGATTTATGAGCAAAGATGCTAAGATGCTCCACTGGAGCATAAACAGTGGCAAGGATTGTTTGGGCATATAGGCCTGTTTCTGTCAAATATATTACATTAAATGTAATTCTATGTAAAGAGCAAAATTCCATGAAAGTGGATAACAGAGGGAAGGCAGGGACGAAGATCAATGAGTAAATATAAACATCCACAAAAAGATGAAAAATTTGTCTCTGTCACCCAAGAAAAATCTTCATATGGAGGGCAAGGTATATAAATTTAAGTTATATTATGAATAGAATATTCCTTCTGACTCTGCTTCACAGTTCTAACTGAAATACATAGAACAGTACAACATAGTATGAGCCCTTCGGCCAATGATGTTGTGCTAACCTATATAAACATTATCCCCATTCAATCTATCCCCTTCTCTACTTCACCTCCTATAACCCAATATTTTTCTTTCATCCATGAGTTTAACTAAGTGTCCTAAATGACCCTATTGCATCAACCCCTACCACCACCCCCAGCAGTGCATTTCAGGCATCCACCACTCTATGTAAATAAAAACCTACCTCTAACATCTCCCCTGAACTTTAAACGGGTGACATCTAGTATTGACCATTGCCACCTTGGGGAAAAGATGCTGGTATCTACTCTGTCTATGCCTCTCAATCTTATATGAGAGGCATAGATATCTTGATTATTTGGATAAACACTGCATTTAAAAACTCATTAAAAGTAAACCCGTCTTTCTTCAAGATTGTTTTTCCTCTTTCTCATATTACTTACACATTTGAGTTCCTGAATAACAAAATAGGTTGAAACAAAGCCTTTTCTAAATGTTTCTGTATTAAGTGGCTTTTGGACAGGAAGCCTAAATGATCACTATTGTGAAGACTGCAAGTGAAACAAGACCTAGATATTTTGCCACACAGACCAAAAACAATTCAAAACCATTTCATAAACTGCACATATATCTGTCCCTGCGATGCATTGAGCAGTTGACTATAATTGTGAATAAATGTTTTCCTGCATAATAATGCAATGGCATTTAAGGGAATTGCTGCATAACACATCTGAAAATAAAAAGTCAAAATGTGCTACTTTTGTGCTACAAATTTTTGTGGTCTCACTTTTGTGCTACAAAGTGTTCACTTTCAGAATCTATCAATATTATTTTGACCCAACTTCAAAATATGTCAAAGTGTAATTTTCCCTTTTGATCTCTTACCAAGGCACTCTCAGTCGCCCTGAAGTTGCCAATTTTAGTGGCAAGTTCATCAATT
>JARFYF010000002.1:44116607-44128306 GCA_030265395.1 Rhina ancylostomus
ATTTTATAAACCTCTTTAAGGTCACCCCCCCCCCCCCCAGCCTTCAGGGAAAATAGTCCTAGATTATCCATTCTCTCCTTATAACTCAAACCCTCTAGTCCCAGCAACATCCCTGTGAATCTTTCCTGCACCCTCTCGAATTTAATGACATCCTTCCTATAGTATGGCAGCCAAAGCTACACACAAGGTTTCAGGTACTGCCTGACTGATGTCTTGCAGAGCTGTAATCTGATATCCCAGCTCTTGTACTCAATGTCTCATCTGATGAAGGCAAGCATGCCATATGCTTTCTTCACCACCTTGTCTAACTGTGTTGCCAATTTCAGAGAACTATGTACCCACACCACTATGTCTTTCTGTTCTACAGCACTCCCCTGGGCCCTGTCATTCACTGCGTATATCCTGTCTTGGTTTGATTTCCCAAAATGCAACACTTCATACCTCTCTGATTTAAATTCCATCTGCTATTCCTTTGCCCACTTTCCCAGCTGACCTTCTGTTGTAACCTAGATAACTATCTTCGTTGTCTCACATCAATCTTTACTAAGCATGGAGTTACTGTGGTGAAGGTAATTGGATGGTGCAGTTAAGTTGGAAGTTCTTGAATTTTGACAAAGCAATGCTGAAGGTACAATAACATAGGTTCACAACAGGATTGTGTGCTCTTGGAAGTGATGGTGCCCCCATTTTCCTGCTGAACTTCTCCTAGGTCAACTGCTGCGCAGAAGCTTGGAAAATTGTTGCAGTGCATCCAATGGGTCTCGTTACAGCGTTGGCCTGAAGTAACAGCTTAAAGGAAAAGGCTGGGAGGATTGGTTGGTAGTCAGTGGAGTACTAATTTGAAGTGGGTACACAGAGAAATAAATTTGTTACAAAAAGTCTGTTGGATATGGGGGATTGTCACTGTCACATTTAGATCTAACTTTGACACTTTTCTTATTAGAGTTTCTCACATCCACATATCATGCATGGCATTGTGGACAGTTCACTGACATCTTCATCCATATCTTTGATCAGTATGGAGGACAGCAAGAACCTTAACATCCATTTCTGCAGGAACCCACATTAAACTATGATTATTAATAATCATTTCTGTCACTAAGAATTCATCTGATTCCTTATCCAACCTGAAATTTGCCTGTTAATTCTAGAAAACTCAATTTTAATCTTTGTTGTGACATCTTGTTAAAGGTTATTTTTTAAAAAAATCAATGGATGAGAAGAGTTATGCCTTCCTGCAAAAATATATAAAACTGAAGAATATTTTTTTATTCAAATGGTTAAAAATAAATACCTCTCTTTGCAATACCAGCCAACCTCTTCAGACAGATAGCATCTTAAACTGAATGCTTAGCAATGCCAAAATGTGTGTGGAACAGCAGCTGGTGCTGGAACAGGAAATTTACATGTAGAGGGCTCTGGCATGAAAAGGTATATAATTTGCCTCATTGCATCCTCTTCAAGTCGTCGAGTGAAATCCCCAGAATGACTATGTACATATTTGGGAGCAGTGCTATTTGTTTGCAGAATGAGGACAAGGAATAAATGCTTGAAATTTATGTGCACAACACTAATTTCTTGGTAGCTAAATGTGGGAAAATCAAATCAAACATCATTAACAATATGCCACTTCCTTGGGTACTTACCTTCTGCAATGGACTACATGACAGAGGCAAGAATTGTACCATTGATCTAAGCTGACTATTGTTTTATAAAATTGCTGTTTTCTGGATACTGTATCTTCCAGTTTCCTTTTTATTTTCCCTAAAGGAAGCCTTCTGATGAACAGCCTAGGTTAAAAATGCAATGGAGGAAGCTTTTCTTCACAGAGCAAATGGAATGGGCTTCCTGGTAAAACAATGACAACAAATGCTGGACTAATTTAAAACATAGTTGGATGTAGTCATGTGAAGAAAACTTGTCTTCCTGGATGGAGGAATTCATCTTTCTCGTGATTTTCCACATGAAGGATTTTAGCTCTTCACTAGCAAAAAGGGAGATGGACGCAGTTGTGGAGGTCAATCACCTTGGTGCAGGAACATTACTGCAGGGACGGCACGGTGGTGCAGCTTGTAGAGTCACTGCCTCACGGAGCCAGAGACCCGGGTTCAATCCTGACCTCAGATGCTGTCTATGTGGAATTTACACATTCTCCCTATAACTGATTAAGTTTCCTCTGGTTCTTCAGGCTTCCTCCTATATCCCAAAAACATGTGGGTGGTAAGCTGATTGGCAATTGCAATTGCCCTCAGTGTGTATCTGGGGAGTTGATAGAACGTAGAATATAGAACATAGAACAGTACAGCACAGGAACAAGCCCTGTGGCTCATGATGTTGTGCCAAACTAATTAAGCAACTGATGCCTAATTACACCAATCCCTTCTGCCTGAACATGGTCTGTATTCATGTAAAATGTTGGGAGAATGGGTTAGTGTGAATGGGTGGTTAATGGTCAGTGCAGACTAGGTGGATTGAAGGGCCTGTTTCCATGTTGTATCTCGCTGTGACTCTATGAGTGCCTCAGGGTGTTGTCCTGCGCCCTAGAATCTTGACCTACTTCATCAATGACTTTTCTTCATTGTAAAGTCAGAGGTTGATATCTTTGCTGACACAGCATTCAGTTCCATTTGCAACTCCTCAGGCAATGAAGCAGTCCATGTCACTTGCACCACATACATGCCAGGAAATGACCATTTCAAGAAGAGAGTTTAACTATGTCGTCATGAATTCAACAGCAATAACCTTATAGAATCTCCTACCATCAACATCCTGGGGATCATTATTGACAAAAAACTTAACTGGACCAGCCGTGTATATACTATAGCTACAGTAGCAGGTTAGAGACTTAGTATTCTGTGGTGGAATGTCTTACCTACTGACTCCCCAAAATCTTCCACCAACTACAAGATGTTTGTGTTGGAGAAGGAATACATTTCAACAACACTTGAGAAACTTGACATTTCCCAGGACAAAGTAGTTTAGTTGATTGATACACCACATCCATAAATATTGACTACTTCCACCACCAGAATATGTGGGCTGAATTGTAAGATGCACTATAGCAACTCAACAATGCGATTTTAACACCACTTCCAAAATCTACAGACACTAATACCTAAAAGAATAAGGGTAGCAGCTTCATCTCTTCCTCCAAGTCCCACACTATCTCGGCTTAAAAATATCTTGTTCCTCTTACAGTATTGCAAGGCCAGAATACTTCACCAAAAGCACCACAAAGAGGCCACCTTCTCAAAAGGCAGCTGAGGATGGGCAATAAATAGTGGTCTTGCCAGCAATAAGTAACTATACGTATTGTAAAACTGAGGCATATATCAGTTTGTCCAGGCTGGGCTTAAACATTGCTATGTGTTAATCAGTGGTGGGGCCAAGGATGAAGCAGATGAAGTTGGTATTCAGTAGAAAACATGTTGACAACAGATTGACTGCACTTTATCTTTCATCTATTTCTCTTTCCCAGTGATTCTGTGCTAAATCCCTATTGCCTGATTCTGTTATATACAGCATTATTTATTTGACAACTACCCCCATCTTTGCTGATGTTGTGAGGTGGGTAAACTTGTTTCCAAATTTCTGGGGGTTATTGGAATCATGGAGGTCCCACTCACAGCAAATGTCCCTGCCACCTCATTCCACATTGCTAGCACTTGTTACATGGTAATAGTATTTTCTCTGGTATATAAATAGTGGATCCCTCCTCTCCCTTAACTTTCAAATCATCAAGATGAAATGATGTGTTTTCTCTTCTCCTGCCTATTTTTTTCTGGTCCCAAGAGTCTGTTTTGCCCTGGACTTTTATACAGTTCTATAAATATAGTGGATTCTTATTGACTCCACCTTTCCACAACATTTTTGGAATGTTGGAAAAAAACTGATTGCCTGCTTGCAATATTCTTGTGTATCCCACAGCATTATTTATTTAAATTAGCTGACTCACATTTAAATTTGCTGATGACAGTAGGACAGATGAGTGATCTGCCAATTTCTTAATCAAGACTGCTGGACATAGATAGGATATGGGATAATGAGATGGCTAATTAAGTGAAGCAAAGCACCTTGAAAGCGAGATTCTGAATGAACTGAATGGGTAGGAAAACTTGGGAGGAAGACTCACAGGTTATTAAAATAACAAAGCAAATCATATAAAAGGCAAATGGAACCATTGATTTAGTACTGATAAACAAAGACGTCCAAATCTTTTTCTTATAGAGCTCCAGCTCCATTGCTGGAAGTGTAGCAGAGTGAGACACCTGGACCTTGGTTACTAATGTCACTGACCACACCTTAAGCAGCAGTTACAGACTCATTCCCATGGTTATTTTAATTACCCACATGCTCCCACACTCACATCTGCATCCCACACTTTTTCTAAAGAAGATCGATCTGAACTGAAGGAATAGCACTCATTTTCTGACTTGGGACATTAAAGCTTTTTGGACTCAACACTGAATTCATTTCATTGGCCATTTGAGCCTTATATCTCACATTCCAAGCATCTAGTTTATGGTTTGATTTCTACTGGCAATAAACTGCTTTCACAGAAGTCAGCTTCACCCTTATTCTCAAGAACTTTGCTTCAGGATCCTTGCATGCTGTCTCTGCTGAGATATGCCACAAATGATACACCTTTTTGCTCACTGCTGCATATCAGAAGTCAAGAAAAGCTCCACTACCAAAATGGGGATCCTCCCATTTTTGATAATGCAACATTTACACTGACACATGCAAAGATCCTTGTGGTAAGATACACCAAAATGCTCCATTTATACAGGGAACTTGCACCTTCTAGGCATCTCCCTAGCAACCTCCTTCTATGAATTCCCTCTACACAAGAACTCTTACTTCTGCACATATTGTTTTTGAGAATCCTGTTTCTCTGCTCTTCCTGTCATTTTCCATCATTATGGTTTTCCTTGCCAAATCCCTCCAGTGGTTGAAAGAGCTCGGAGAGAGATCCATCAAGAGCTACATCCTGAGGTGAAAGCTGTGAGGAAAGGTGCTACTAATGTTGAAACACTGACCACTAAGGCCTGGAACCCTTGAAACAGTGTGCTGGTACATGAAAGAACATGCAAGCACTGTTTTGGAAGTGGTGTTAATGAATTTTGTTTAACTTCTTAAAAGGGAGATTGCCAACATGGTTCTGTTGTTGAAAAAATGAGGCAGATGATTCCCCAGGCCATTATCTCTGTTTGTCTCTCCACAGATATTGCCTGAACCCTTTATGTATTTCCAGTAAATTTTGCTTTTCAATTTTTCAGCATTTGCAGTACTTTGCTTTTGGCCCATTATCAGGCTTGCCTGAAGATGAGGTACAAAAAGGTTGCTTGTGTCACTGTGTCAGCAGTCGTCAGATCTGATGAACAACTATAACTGAGTCCTCCATACTGTGTCCCTGATTATGATACTGATATCACGACTTTACAAGTAGAGTTTCTATTTTAACAGTCTTCACATCACCTTGGTATTTTAATTAGGCAATAGTCTGTAGGAAGGGTTCTGATTTAAACTTTGCTTTTGAACAATAATTACTATGTTGAAATTTCATTACAATGAAGTCACTTTATTTTTGTCTACTTTCTTCTACCTTCCTCCTGAATTATGCACATTAATAAATAATTAAACCAAATTAATAAAACAGGTTGATTGGATTATTAGTCTCTTTAAATTGTGCCTGGTGTATAGGTGGCTGGTAAAATCTGGGGTTAGTTGATGGGAATATGGGAGAATAAAATGGGATTGGTGTGGTAGTATAACTGGGTGCCTGACTGTAGGCATGGACTCAGTGGACTGAATGGTCTACTCCCATAAGTAGCATTCTTTTAGTTGCAGCCCAAAACATATGAAGTCTAAGAGAAAGTTTAAATGACATTTTCTTCAATTTTCTTGTTCTGTTTTCAAGAGGATACCTGAGTACTCCTCTGTAATTCCTCTTGATTGCAGTTGAACAGAAACAGAAATGGAGGAAAATTCAGTTTCACTCTGCTTGATCCATTGAGACAACTGTTAGCTTCTCCATCCCCATACAGGATATGAGTAAGACCAGATTTTGCCAGGATTTCCATCCCAACTCCCTGTACTACTTCCACTTCTGGGTGTGGACAGGGAAGGTGGCAGTAGACATCAGGAACAGGAGTGACTGCACTTCCTGTTCTGCATCAGCAGTTACCCATTAAAAGTGTTGTCCAAGCACCACTGTAAAAGATTGCTTCCAATGTTTGAGGCACATCACCATAGACATATCAAATATCAAACAATCAGATTCAGAAATTATCTGTTGAGAATCTAGGATAGAATAGGGAGTCCATTCAGCCCATCCAGCTTGATACATCATCCAGGACATATAGTTATAGGTATAATCTGAAATATTTCTTCTCAAGTGCACTTCTGATCCAAACTTGTCTTCCTATAAGCAAGCTAAACATTGATTAAAATTCGTTTTACATACATCATCGGAGTCAAAGTTTACTGTACCGGGTGGCACCTGGAGAACGGAGACGAGTTATTTCCTGAGCTGATTTTTCTTGTTGATTCTGTAGCCTTTACACAGCGTGGCTTTTAATGGGTGAGTAAACACAGCAGAAATTTGGGGAATTGGTGAAAGTGGAATTCACTGGTGAATAGTGGGTGAGTAGGTCTGTACCTAAACATTAATGTTTGGATTTTAAAGTAGAACTTGCAAATCTGTAAAAGAATCAACATGTGTTAACTGTCAATCAACAATCAACTGCAGGACATTGCCTGAAGAGAGAGTTAACTACTGTGAACAGAAGCTGAGTCAGCATCTGTAACTTGTGTATGGCTCAAAAGGTGTATAAAAGTCAACTTATTTATTGACACACGAAGTGGTCATAAGTGGGGTGCATTGTTAACAGAGTGTGATGTTGAGATTTGGTCAGAGTGGAAAGGAGGTACACAGCATAAGAGAAATGTTTGTAGCTTCCAGTTTATCTACACTTAGAAGTTCTGGAGTTATACAACATGGAAACAGACCCTTCGATCCAACTCATCACTCAGTTCAGAATCATTGAGCTGGACTTCAAGTTGGACGTGCTCCACACATCAGGAGAGAGAGGAGTATCTGGACTACTTGCTCTCAACCTTGGGCACAGCCCACAGAAAGTTACGGGACCAGAAAAGGATTGCTGTGGCAGTTTGTGTGCACTATGTAACCAAGAAGAGATAGAGAACAACGATCCACATAAACTGATCCTATCCAAAAATATATGTTGCTTGTAACAATAAGAACAATGGAAGCAGTAGAGGCAGTCAGAATGAGATTATGGCATTCTGAAGCATGAGGCTGTTCAAAGGCAGGGAGGAGGAGGGGAAATGTAGTGTGATATATACAGCTGATTCAAAAATTAAGGTGAGAGATTGCATTCTTTGCAATCAGGATCAAAATTCCCATGATATATTGCCTGCCTTGTTCAAGGGAAAGGGATATTTTGAACTGACTTGGAATGATATCAAAGCTGGAGGGGATGATCTGGTTATTGTTGTCTACATTGGCAATGACTAACTAAGAAGTTCTGTATGAAGATAAGCACCAAATTAAAGAAAGGTAGCAAAAGGCATATGTTCTCTAGAATGATAACTGAACCAAGTGTAAATTGGAGTAGAAATGGGCAGATTAAAGAACTGAACACAAAATGAAATCATTGTTGTAGAAAATGGGAGTTTCATTTTATGGGACATTGGGCCTTGTACTGTCACAACGTTGATCAAAGAGCAACCTCACAGAGAACCCAAATGCAGCACACCGATACAAGACTGGAGTCAGGATATTTCCTCAGGACAAACACTGACAGCAACTGGAAGGAATCCCAACACAAATGGATCTTTGAAAAGGAATAGAGAACACAGGACTGCTCTAGAGTCAACCACTCTAAGCAACTAAGAGCCAAAGATAGACCAATACTCTGGTATCTAGTGCTAGAGAAACCCAGGTACTTATGCTAGGCCCCTGATGGTGCTCAGGTGTGTGTCGTTATGTAATCAGTCCAGCATGGAATCCATGTGCTGGACAACAAGGCATTAAAGGAGCCAAATTGAGGGCCAGAACCCAGAACCATGACAAGCTGTAGTGAAAGAAAGCAGCTTACAAATTATAACAGATTGTAGGCTGAGTTAGAGATGGATGTGAGAAGGTATTTTTATATGAGAAAACCATTCTCTTTGCTGGATTCAGCTTCAACAGTGGCTTTGGCTTCGGGAACTGAGGTTTCAATAATGGCCAGAATAGCCTTCTTCAAAAAGATTAGGAAGAATCTTATTTTATGGTTAGCTCCTTGATCTTTGCCAACTTGTCTTGGAGAGAGGGAGAGAGAGAGGGAGAGAGATGGTTAGAAGAGCTCTGTGTAGTGTTTGACCATGTTGTAAAAGCTGAATAACTGCTGTGGGCAAGTGATGATATGTATGTTTAAGGCTTGCAGACGTGCTAAGAGTGCTAAGGGAATTACAGCCTTTGAACATTAGGTATGAATCCTGATTGATAAAGATTGCTGCTCAATAAAGATAGAGTTGTGGTGAAGTGAGCTGTGGCCAAATCCACTGGCACCAGATGATAAAAAATGGCATTTTGAAGATTCATTCACTAACCTTGACCATATGCTTAAGGTCACAGAGCTTCACACAACATTACATTCATATTCTTGGGGCTGACTCTTGGCATTAACCATCAAATATAAAACTTAGCAACCCTTCCCATTCTTTAAAAATACCATGCGGCCTAAGAGCTCTTTACCCTGAAGAGAATCATCCTACAGATCTCATATAGAGTATCACTCCATGAGCCCATCATTTGCTCATATCACTAATACACAATGGGCTGTATTTCTGGTGAGGATGTAATTGGGAAATTTCACCTGTTCATAATGTTGATTTGCCAATGTCAATTTATGATTTCCTGTGGAATTAAATAGATTATGATGGATCGTAATAAAGCAGCTTAATTAAAACATAACAAGGAAATATGCTCTGAATTTGTGATAGCTCTGATGGTTCCAATCTTGTTCCGACTCACTGAAATTACATGGAAATTAGATTCTGGAATATAATCAAATATTACATTACATGATTTTATAAATGAATTAATAAAATTATTAAAATGAGTCAAATTGCTTATGTTGATAACTGTGTTACTGCACATCTGTGGAGCTTCGGTAATTGTTCAAGTTTGGTATTTTCTTTATTTTAACCTTTGTCTTCCAAAGCTAAATGAAGATGATATGTAGCCATCTCCAACTCATGACCTGCTTAAAAGACCCTACCTTTGTTGATGAACATTTAAACTATGGCCAATGTGCTTTTTTGAAGCTGTGGCATATGCAACATTAGTTACACATAGAATGAAGATTGATACTTCTCATGACCTATACATCATTAATTCACATTTAAATAATGAATAACAGTGCATTAGTGTACTAAGGATGCACTTCAGTGGTGCACATAATTATTTATTTTAAGGGTTTATTTTAAGTTTCTATCCTGCAATTTCCTGTAAATTTGCACTTGGAGAATAATACCATTACAGAGCAAAGTTTTGGGCACAAAGGTGGAATAAATTCAAAAATGTTACTAAAGCTCTATCTTAAATATCCCTCAGTTTTTGCAGAGATTCCACATGACCTAGATCCTCCACTGTTCAACCGCATCACCCCACCCCCTCCCCAGCTGAGAGAATTCAACACAAATTTACTGAATATGCTCTGTCGTAAAATTATTCTGAGAATTTTAGGAGAGCAGGTTTTGTTTCAGCTTCTGCACAGTACACAGTATTGTTTAATTAACGTAATAATATGAGCAACACAGAGGAAAGAAAGGCCTCTCATGAGTTCATAGTCAGGTAATTGACAAATGAGTATTATGAAACAAAATGTGGCAGAAACGATCTCAATGATTGAAACAGAAGTTAAGTTCCACCGTTGGAAGCTCTGGGTCCAGTGAGTCTTGGCCAGCTCTCTGAGCAATCCCATTCCCCCACTCATTTCATGGTAACCCCTCTCACATGTCCAACAACCCCACCCAGATTCTCCTACTACCCCCTCTGACATGAGGGGAAATTTGGAATAGCCAATGAATCTTCTAACCAGGACATCTTTGGGATGTGGGAGAAAATCTGGGCACCCAACAAAAATTCATGTAGTCACAGAGAGAACAATGCAACCTTCATACAGACAGCAGCTGAGGTCAGGATTGAACCCAGATCACCAGGCTGCAAGGCAGCACTTGGGAACAGTGATTTTTTTACTTTATAAAACAAGTCTAGTACAGCTTTAAATGTCAAAGCATGCTTTTGAGTCAACAAATTGTGTATCTTAAATTTGGACATCTGATGTTCCTCAGAAGATTTTATCCAATGGGTAATTATTGTAATTTAAATCCCATATGGTTGATTGTACCAAATTAATTGAGGAGAAAAAATATGCATTAAATTTAGAATTAGCATATTCAGAAATTGTTGGCAGCTTTAACTCTCTCCCCGACCTGCAAATTTTCCACTGACGGGATTCTAATTAAATAACAATCTTGCACATTCATTGAAATATTCTATTTTATTATAAATGCAAATTATTTGCAATTTTGCTCCAACAATATGGCAAGCTACACAAGCCATTAAAAGTATGCAGAACTGAGTTGCCATCAATATTGCATAACAGGTTTTACAATAATGAATCTATGATATTCATCCAGTTTTCAGTAACAGTTGCTCTGAAGACATACGTATGTTAAATGCATATTGGTTATGACATATAATTGATATTGTTTGCTTTGCAAAATAGTGACATCTGAACACAATCACATTTAATGAAGCAATTTATAAAATTCAGGTTTACCAAGGAGAAATTAACTCTAAGTCATTGTTTTAATAAATCTATACATTTTTCAGATAACAGTTACACTTGAAGTCATATTACTTCATTTTCAAGAATAACCCATCTTGTCTGCCCAGTGCTTTCAAAGGCAAATTTTAATTATTGTTTCACTCATTGAGAATCGATTCCACCACATTTTGTTTTGTGATAATTATTTGTCAATTACCTATGAACTCAGGAGAGGCCTTTCTTTCCTCTGTGTTGCTCATGTTATTAAATTAATCAAACAATCCTGTGTAGTTTGCATAGGTAAAATGAAACCTGCTCTCCTAAAATTCTCAGAGCAAATTTACAACTGAGCATACTCAGTAAATTTGTGTCATATGCTCTTAGCCTGGGAGGGGGTAGGGTGATGCTGATGGGCAATGGAGGATCCAGGTGAAGGTCTTATTGACCCTGCGCAAAAACTGAGGGATATTTAAGATCAAGCATTAGTAACATTTCTGAATTTATTCCACCTTTGTGCCCCAATCAACTTCGCACTGTAACTGTATTATGCTCCATGAAAATTTACAGGAAATTGCAGGATAGAGACTTAAAATAAATACTTCAAGTAAGTAATTATGTGCACCACCAAAGTACATCTTTGGTACACTAATGCACTGTTATTCACTATTTGGCAGCATTACATAATTCTGTTTTTTAAATGTGAGTAAATGACATACAGATTCTGCCAAATTCACTGTCCACATTTGTGCAACTACTCTTGCTTAAAAATTTGAAAGCTCAGTAATTCAATTTGAAAAGATATTTTCCTACCATGATTCACTGTACATCCACAGTGCTTGACAAAGCAGTTTCTTT
>JARFYF010000002.1:44129271-44144467 GCA_030265395.1 Rhina ancylostomus
AGAACAGACAAAATGAGAGGGAGGGAATTAGGTGATGGACAGACAACATTTTTGGTAAAAAAGAAACTGAAGGAAATAAAATCATTAAACCAGGAAAGAAATAAGGAATGTGTGAGGAGAAAGGCATATAGAGTGCATGACTGGAATAGCTTCCTTTATCCAGCAAATGGAAGTTGAATTTGCAGAGTATAACACAATAGCCATTATTGGAACATGGCTGCAAGATAATCAGCTGGGATCTGAATATACCAATTTATAAAATCTATAGGAAAGATGGGAAATGTGAGAGAGAGAGTAGTCTTTTTCTTTAAGAATGATAAAGAGTCACATCAGGGCTTCAAATATACCATTTATGTATTTGTAGAATATGTACATGCAGAGATCAGACAACCATGAAGTAAAGGCAGAGTGATTTTAATGTGGAAATAGGCAGATTATCATATATCAGACAGAGTGAATATATTGAGTGCTCTTAAAATGAACAAAGGGCAGGACATAATAGAGTTAGCAATGAGTCAGATTTAGTTATTAGCCTAATGGTGCCAATGACCATCATAATACGATCAAGTTCAATTTACTATTTAAAGGAAGAAAAGTGAAATCACTAACATTTAAAATATAGGTAATTTTAACTTGCATGCGATGAGACAGAACTGAACTTCATCTGCAAAAACTGTCATAGTAAGAAGGCTTAAGAGTTCTCTGAAGCAGGTAAATGGTTCAGTTTTTCACATCTGGTGGTACTGATAGGTGACCTAACACATATTTACTGCTGATATCCAAGGCCTTCACACACCTCTTTCTTTTCTGAGGTACACAGGCATAAGTTACAATTAAAAGCCTTGGAAAAGTAAAAGCCCTACAGGTGATAGCAAAGTAATGTAACGTAACTGCTGATTACTTAATTAAAACCAAAATAAGATGGAGGAGAGCTTAGATAGAATTTATAAGCCAATGACTCCTCTGTTACAGAGGCATTGAAGACAAATGAAGAGGTGAAACTTTGTTTTTCTCCAGGATATGTGCCCTTTTGCCTTACCTCATGTTTCACTCACTTTCTCAAAGAGATAATTATAACAACATCTTGTACATAGAACATAGAACAGTACAGCACAGAAGCAGGCCCTTCAGCCCATGATGTCTGTCCTATGATGTCAAATTAAACTAAACCAATCTGTCTGCACATGATCCATATCCTTCCATTCCCTGCATATTTGTATGCCTCTCTGAATGCCTCTTAAATGCTTCTACCACCACCTCTGACAACATGTTCCAGGCAATTTCCACTCTCTGTGTAAAAAACTTACCCCAAACATTTCCTTTAAACTTTCCCCCCTCATCTTAAAGCTGTATCCTCTAGTATTTGACATTTCTACACTGGGTAAAAGACTCTATCTACCCAACCTATGCCTCTCATAATTTTATAAACCTCCATCAGGTCTCCCTCAGCCTCCGATGCCCCAGAGAAAACAATCCAAGTTTGTCCAACCTCTCCTTATGGGTAATGAGTTCTAATCCAGGCAGCATCCTGGCAAACCACTTCTGCACCCTCTCCAAAACATTTGCATCCTTCCAGTATTGTGTCAACAGGAACTGCACACAATAATATGAGTAGTATGAGTTCTATTGGAAATTATCACTTGGCAAGTGCATTAACACATGTTCCTTTTCTGCTGTTGCAAATCAGGCAAAGCACACCCTAAGCAATGTTTGTAGGCTGGGAATGAAGTAACACCATTTCAGCACAGCAGCAAATATCCTGGTCTGAAAGAGATAATATCTAATGAGAACACAAGAAACTGCAGATGCTATAATCTGGAGCAACACACAAGGTGCTGGAGGAACTTAGCAGTTCAAGTAGCATCAATGGAGGGAAATGGACAGTCGATGTTTCAGGTCAAGACCCTTCATCTGGACTGAGACCCTTCATCTGGACTGAAACCCTTCACCTGGACTGCTGAGTTCCTGCAGCAATTTGTGTGTTGGTCTAATACTTAATGAGTCCCAGTTTTATTAAATTTATTAATCTTTCAGAATCTGGTCATAACTGGCTAAGCAAGCATTATACCCATGAGAGGGTGACGGTGAATGCTTATTCCTTCTCATGAAGGCAGTGTTGGAGCGTGAGTTCCAGGTTGTAAACCTGTCAACAATGAAGGAGTGGTGATACAGTATATTCTAGAGTCAGGATGTTCTTATGTACTGGAGCCTTTGACTTTCTTGATAATAGAGGTCACAGGTTTGGGAAATGCTATTGCCAGATTAGTCTCAGGTATGGCTCTCCCAATTTAGACCAAGTCTCCAGATGTTCATGAGAAGGACTTTGAAAGAGCTGGGAGTGGCTTTCCTGGGTCTACATTTAGTGCTTAGGTGAATATTGGGTGGTCTATCAATGGTTGGATTGAATTCAGGTCTCTAGCGTCTTAGTCCAGGCCTCTGCCTTAGTCCTCCAGTAACTTAACCATGGCACTACAACCATACCCTTCAGCAAACACAAGTGGTGATGTGAAAGCCAATTGGGTGAGCTGCTGAACTCCAGTACTTCGGGAACTGCAATACTGCAGTGACATTGAGCAGGTTGATGCAAAACAAAAGGAAATAGCAGGCTATGCATCAGTGATCAATCAATTTCATTCATCTATCACCAACACATTGGCTAATAATGCAGAGGATACTAATTCCAGGATAAAAGGAGACAGAGTTAAGTCATGAGTTAATTTCTCCTGCAGCTGTCTATAAAACAGATTGGCAGAACTTACTTCAGGTTGATGGCAGAAGTCACCAACCAGCTTCCTGCTGATCTGTAGCCTTTTGGTTGTTCTTCTGATTTTTTTTTAACTTTTAACCTTTAATCCCATTCTATCATTCTTATCTTCATCTAAATTCAATGCAGAGATGATCCTGCGGATTCTTTTTCAGTCCATGATCAGTATATTCTTACAACTGGGATTTACTAGGGCATTGGAGCAGGGATGCTTCAGTTGGAGTGGAACAGTGTACTCATGAAGGGGTTGATAGCTTTGGCTAAATTACATTTTCATGAGAAGAGCCTGTAAAGAAATTTTGCTGAGTTAGATCTTCTTGGAAATGTTACCAGTGTTTTATTCTTTTCTCTCAGCATTTTAGGTAGTTGGATGGAGTCCATAACAGTTTACCATTTTGAAAGAGAGTGGGATTAGTGGAGAAAATTACCTTTTTCTCATTCTGAACTTCCTTATATTCTTCATATCTAAAAAAAATGTCTGCAGACTGGCAAAATCCACTTCAAAAGACAACTGGATTATGTTATGATTTTAGTTGGTGGAGCTGTTGACAGTATACAGCAACTAATGGAAGGAATCTCTTGGATGAGCTCTCCCATTATGATGTGTTGGCTTTTTGTGATGCACAGTTATGGTAGCACAGTACAAGGGCAGGGAAAACCAGAAATGCCAAAGGTTGCTTTGCCTTGCAGTAATCCAAGGCAGGAGTACTATGTCCAGAAGAGTGGTCTGTCAGGAAGCAGAGGCTGGGCAGTACAGCAAACCAGTGCAAATGTATGATTTCCACTCGGTTAAACTGGTCTTTTCCATAGAGGTCCAGGCACTTTCAGGAAGATACAGCTGTCCCATACAGCCCCATATGTATGCTGATGGCACCCAGCTCTATCTCACAACTGCCCCCTCAAATAATTCACTGACCCAGTTTGTCATTCTGTTTCTTTGGGATACTGAATGAACAGAAAGATTCTGCAAATAGATATTGACAGAGCCAAGGTATTCTCCATTCAAATAAATGGAAGAAGTCATCTGCCAGGATAAAGGTAAATAGTTTTTTTGTAAAAGAACATATTTATTTACAATTCCTTCTATATTTTTGATTATGTGTATGAATGTGTTGGGCAATAAAGCATACTGAGGTCTCAGTGGTGAGTAGGCCTCAGCTGGCCTACTGCTGAGGGTCTGTATCTGGGATACCCATGTCAGCCTTTGACAGGAGCCAAGGTTAAGGATGGGATGGAGCTTCACCTCCAGTCAAAGTCTTTCAGACTGTGCAAGAGCTTTAATGTCTTTGGCACACAAATACAACTGAAAAACCATTAACATAGCCTTAAATAATTTAAAAAGTCAAATAACAAAATTAAAACAAATATAAAATATATTGACGTGCTAATAGTTAATTAAAACATTAGTTTAAAGTTACTTTTTTCTCCTCAATCTCTAGATTGAGGATCCCTGTTCAAATAATTGGGGGCAGATCTGATGCCAAGATGAGCATCAGATCAAGTAACCACTCCACCATAATGATGTATTTCTTTCTCCACATCTTGCTAGTAAAGCCATTAAACATTTTTTTTTGGTACTGGGTGACTTTGTGTCGTGTTGTGCCATCACCCTGTACCATTGTTGGTGTGCTGCTCCTTTTTTTGAGGTACTGCAGCTCTTATTATAAAACAGGTCTGTACTCTAACCCAAGTTCAAAATCCCCTTTTCTTTTAGTTCCTAGTGATCCATGTTTTTCCTCATTTACTTTCTTCAAACGATCAAATCTATAGTTGTTGTTTTAATACTTTTCATTTCTCAACTTTAAATTCATCAGTCCAATGTTAAGCTTCTGAGCATAACCTTCAACACACCAGTTATTTAACCATCACTGGAAAATAGCATTTTGGATGATAGTGATAGCTTTGTGAATGACTATCTTAAACAATTCCTTCAGTATTCAAAAACTTCATATAGTCAATTATTTGTGGGCTATTGTATTAACATTAGTTGCCTTTCCATTATAATGTTTGAAATGTTTTAGTTTACAAAAATCCAGCAAAGGCCCGATGAAAGTATACACTTATTGAAATGCTATGACTAATCTTGACACAATAAAACAACAAATTGAAGGTTAATGCAAAATCCAACTTGCAATTCTAGTATTTTATGTTGTTCTCAGTACCATTTGAATAAGATAATCATGCAAAGCAAACATGATTATATAATTCAAATGGTACAATCCAAGGCATCTTACATATCAATAATTTAATAAAAGCAGCATTTAGAAGAAGAGTATAGTATACCAGGGAGAGGTGACTGGCACTGCACAGTAAGGAGTGCTTTTATGTATTGAACAGAACTGGCATCCATCAGGCAGCAGAAATAATATCCTTTAACACAGAAGTGATAAAAAGAAAACTTGACTCAAATGAGAGTAAAGAACTTCACATGTAAACATTCCAGGGAGATTTTCCTGGATCTATGCCAGTGTACATTGGAATTACCTACAGTAAATAACAGAAAAGTCAGGCAGTTCAGAATATGCCTGTGAAAGGACCCAGCTGACATTTGCTGCGCCCAAATGATTCAGAATGCAGACCCTGGAAAATTTGTCATTTCGTTGTTTGCATTCCAAATGATTTAATAATTAATTTTACTTTTTTCCAACTTATAATCTTTTGCATTAAAGTAGGTAAAGGGTTAGGTTAAATTCCAAATGGTATTGATTGATCTCTGACACCTCACGCCAGGTGGCCATTGTCAATATATTAGCCTTGACTGGAAATGTCAGCTGATTGCTTGTTCAAAAAGCACATCGTGACCTGTCATTAACATACTGTCCACATAAACACACTTGCAGCATTTGTCACTGTGTAGGATTCATGAGTGGGAACTTAATTGATCTTCTCCTTCCTAATTCAGGGATCCTGTGTCAATTTTAATAGCCCTTCTTGGCATTCCAATGGATGATTGAGCTTGGGGCTTTGTATGTTTCAGGCATTCACTAAATAAATGTTCTGAGCATTTGAATTGTTCAGTTTCAGGAACAACATCAGTTCCGTGAAATAAGTCAATGAATGTGCTCATTGTTATATATAAACACGTGTACACAAAACTGAAATGAAATAAAGGAAAAGGAATGATTATTTTAAAATTTAAGAGTAATATTTTTTCTGAAGTTGTATACATTTAACATTCACTAAATAATCAACAAATAACCTGCTGACCTTGGAGAGAATTAATCACTTCAATGATTTTCCACATGCTCACACTCCAGTGACAAAGTGAAACTTGGTGCTGTATCAGCAATCGTTTCAGAGAACTTGATGGAGTTCTAATATGGCTATGCTCTGAAGTGAATCTCCTTTCTGATGAGTGTGCAGAACAGATTAAATAGGCAGCCAAGCTACTGTGTCAACTGTTCTGCCAAATTCCATCATGTGATGCAATATTGACAGGCCAACATACACTGAACAAACCTAAATTATAAGATTTTAAATGTAGTCTGAGTACCCATTAGCCACTAGGTGTATGTTTTTTTTCTACATACATTAGGTATGTGATGAAGGTGATGATGAAGGACCAGCAAAGAAAATTGCTGAGAGGTTGTCACAAAAGTTTCATTCATGGAAATATGTGTTTTCATCCTGTTTCTCAGTAATTGATACAGACTTTCAAAGCACTTCAAGTCACTGTTTGTGACTTATAGCTTGAAGTCCCCGTGCCAAATTATTACCAGGAATATTTACATGTCAACATGGCAAGAAATGGGGATCATTAATGTCTGCTTCTTGGGTGCCACCATTACCCCAGAGGTCCAAAACTGGTTAGTGCTGGTTGGATGTAGAAGTCATTCAATAAAAGAGGCAGCACAAACTTGGCTTGCTGCCTGCATTGAAATTAATAGCCATAGGTTAATTACCCATCAGGATCTCTGTATCCGTTTCCAGGAGCAATCAAATTTAGGACCCAAACTCTTTAAAACAAACACAGATGTGGTAAATATGCCTTTTAAACTGCAATTATTTGTTTGGAATGCACAAATGGCACAGTGGGCTTTCCCAAGAGATGATATGGCTAAAAATAACATCTGTCATCTCTTCTTTTGCCATGAAGTAGAGCAAGGTTGATATCAAATGATAATTATTGTTGAATTTAAAAACGGTCCATTCATAGATGGCTATTTTAATTGGTTATCTTAAAGTGCTGCTTTAGTGATTCAAAAATGGTTTAAGACATCCTACTAAGCAGAATTTATACAAATTGACTTGTATTAAGGAATTTAATTGAAAATTATTTCTATAATGGGAATCTAATGGTGGCAATGTGAGAAGCTGTTTTTTAAATTATGAGACCTAATTGAAACTTGTGAGGGTAAGGTTTGTCGGATTTTAAGTCCAGAGCGACTTAGGTGGCTTATGACTGTGTCACATTCATCTCCATATTGTGTTTTAGTCCAAACTTTTAAAAATGATGCTTGTCTGGAAGTATCCCACTGAAGGATGATAATGAGCTTGTGAAGAGAGCTATTCATTTCTGTGAGAAGATGGGACTCTGGTTGACCTTTGGTGGGCAGAGGTGCAGTGGAACATATATTTTATGGAGTAGCTTTTTGAGGCTGGCCTCAGAACATCACAATAGAGTTTTTGTTTTCGATTGCTTTTATGAAACTGCTTTGGAGATTTTTTTTATGTTAAAGGGGCTATCAAATGCAAGTTCTTGTTGTTATTCAATCAAAAAATATTTTACCAACAAATTTATTCAAAAAAGAGAAAAGAATTATCTCATTTAAATAATTTACATTCAGCATATTAAAAACAAATATCAATAATTTTTCAAGACATTAAATTACCTCTTTATCTTATTGAGTTGTACAGTTCTCATGCATTTGCAGGAGTCTTCGTCAAGACATTTTCCAGTACCTCCTGTCAAATTCTTCAAGTTCACCTTGTTCATGGACCCCCCCACTTCCACGCCCTTGACTGCATTAATGCCAAATTGCTGGTGGCCTCAGTTTCTGAACATTTTTTCAGCTGATCTTGTTATACATTCCCTCTCCTTGTGTACTTCAAATCTGCCCTCAGCATCTCTTCCTCAGAAAACCCCATTTGATCCCTCAGTCTTTGAAAATATTGGCCCATCTCCAATCTCCCATTTGTCTTTCAAAACCCCAAATATTGTTATCTCCCAAATCCATGTTTCTTATTCCTGAAATCCAATGCTTGAGTCCCCAAATTAGGTTTCTATCCCTACCACAGTGCTGAGATGATCTTTATTAAAGCTAATGTCCCACTTGACCATGAATGTGGTAAACTATCATTTCTCATCCTTTTTGTAATTGTTTATGTCCTTTGATAGGGCCAACGACACCTTCTCCTGCAATCATTCTCCTTTGGTGTGCAGCTGGATGGGACAAACTCTGTTTGGTTCCAATCTGACCTGTTCTGTCATAGCCAGAAATCTTCATCACTCGGGGTGTGGAATATAGTAATTGGGATGTTATGTTGCAGTTGTACAAGAGGTTGGTGAGGCCACACTTGGATTATTGTGTTCAGTTTTGGTTACCGTGCTACAGGAAAGTGCCATTAAACTGGAAAGTGATTTACAAGGATGTTGCCAGGACTCAAGGGACTGCTTTATAGGGAGAGGTTGGATAGGCAAGGACTTTATTCCTTGGAGCATAGGAGATTAAGGAGTGATCTTATAGAGGTGTATAAAATCATGAGGGACATAGACCGGGTGAATGCACTCAGTCTTTTTCCCAGGATTGTGGAATCAAGAACCAGGGGATATAGGTTTAATGTTGCAGAGCAAATATTTAATAGGATTCTGAGGGGCAACTTATTCACCCAGAGGGTGGTACATATGTGAAATGAGCTGCCATTGGAAGTGGTTGAGGCAGTTACAATTGCAACATTTAAAAGACATCTGGATAGGTACATGGATAGGAAAGGTTCAGAGGGATATGGGTCAAATGTAGGCAAATGGAACTTGCTTAGATGGGCATCTTGGTCTGCATTGGATGAGTTAGGTCGAAGGCTCTGTTTCTATGCTATTTGACTCTATGACTTTGTAACTCTATAATTGCCTGGAATGGATTCTCTTCCTGCTCTTGCACTGCTACTTCCTGGACTCTTCATTTTTTTTACCTATCTGCATCCCTTTGGCAACTGCATCCAGAAACACAACATGAGGTTGGGAATATGCTAATGGTAATCAGCACCACCATACCATCATCTCTTTGGCCGCTCCAGTGCCTGGGATTTGCTGCACTCCTCCTTTGATATCCAGTACTGGATAAGCAGAACTTGATTTGTTAGATGTTTTGGGGACTGAAAGCACTGTCTTTGATTCCCATTGTAAATTCTGTCCTTGGCCATCTATAGGTGCTGCTGATGACAATACTGCCACAAAACTCATCTGCAGTTATGCTTGTGCTTTTGAAGTCCAGATCCTAATTGAAGCCACTTCTTGAATCCCTGCCGTAAATTACATTACTTAATCACCAACTCCAACCCTCTGCTGAACCAGTTTACACACTTTACAGCCCTGCTATCCTATATGAGTTTCCAAAACCATATTCTCTTCATCACCAGCACTGCCTACTTCTCCCTTCATTACATTGCTTCCAACCCTGCCACAGCCCAACTGCTGCTGAAGCCCTGATCCGTGCCTTCTAGAGTCAACTGCTCCAGAGTTTTCTTGGCTTCCCTCTCACCTTGATGAACTGCATTTCATCCAAATCTCTGCTACCTTTGCTTTCTTGTAACAATGCTGTCTCACCCATCATCACTGAATTCCATTGATTCCTTTTCAAACAATAACTTATGTATAAGCATCCATGTTTTCACATATTCCTAACTGGCTGTCCATCTGTGTGATCTCCTGCCCTCCAACCAAGGCATCAATTTTCCTTCAAATCTGTCTTCTTGGGTATGCCTGTTTTTAATCATTCTATCCTTGGCAGCTTTACTTTTATCTTGTTTTTAACACTGACCTTCCCTCCCTAAGTCCCTGTACTGCCTTGCAGATTTGCTGTTAGAGCTGTATTATCAATGCAAGTTGTTGTTGCAACAGCCAGGAGGCAAATAACAGAGATTTTACTGAAGATATGTCCTTTCAAATTTTCTCTCCAACATGAGAACAGGAAGAATTTTAGACTGAAATCAGATCTGTGGCCTTCCACTGCACAGATCTGTGCTGATGCTCTAGTGCTGGTTAACAGCCACTTCATTTATGATTGATTTTGGTATGCTGACTGCTGATGTGAAACAATTGTGTTATGGGCATCATTTCTGGTAGTTAGAAAGTGATGAAGAGATAGATTGGGTCTTTAGAGAACAGGTCATCAGAATTGCCCATCTGTCCTCTTACTTTTCCAAATCATTATAACTGAAAATAAAACAATTCGATGTTTGATGCTATTACCATACTACACTGCTGAATCTGGGAAATGAAAACACCCTATTATCTCTCTGTCATGGTCAAAATTTGAAATTTGGTGCAAGAAAGGTGGAGTAAAAATGAAACTTGTCTTATTTCTAGCTATCTGAAACAATGTTCAATTGGCTTTCCTGCCTTCTGTTTCAACATCACTGTCAACTGGTTTCCTGGCATACATATTGTGGAATATCGATGTGTTTCCATTTAGCCCATCAACCACCAAGTTACAAAGAGGAAGTTTGCTATCTGGCTGTGGTGCAAAATATACAAATAGATTAGGCACTGTCAACATGCATTTATAGTAACTTACAGTAATTTAACAGCAAGAAATTGTAAACTGAAGTGCCTAGGGCATTAAATTGCTTTCCTGATCTGCTGATTTTCAGAATAACTTATTTATGTTATTTGGTAGGTTTCACTATGGGTAAAACATGTCTGTTGTATTGAATGACATTGGACAAAACTTGATAATCACCAAAAATGGTGGGTCAAGATGGGTGATTATTATTCTCCCATTGACTGCAATGCAGCCAGCACACCTGTATCAGTCCTGCCACTTTCAGCTGTGAATGGTGGTGGACAATTAAACAGCCAAGAGGCTCCAAAAACATTCCTGTCCTAAATGATGGTGCCACCCAGCAGGTAAATTCCAAAGACAAGGATGAAGTGTTTGCAACCATATTCAGCCAAAACTTTCAGCGGATGATCGACCTTGGCCTCCTTATGAGATCTGCATTAGCACTGAAGCTAGTCTTCCATCAATTCAATTCACTCCACGTGAAATCACAAAATGATCAAGAGGATAAATGCAGGAAGGAGGTCTCCTCTAACTGAGAAGTTTATGATCAGGGGTCCCAGTTCAAGAATAAGGGATAGGCTGTCTGTTTAGGACAGATTCAAGGAGAAATTCCTTTACTTATATATACTTACATTTGTGGAAGATTTTCTATATTACCTGATGGATGCCAGTTTTGTAGCTGTACTGGTTGGAAGAGCTGCAGTTTCTGAAATACAAGTCTCCAGCATCAAAGATTGGACATGGCATGGTTCCAATAACTTTGATGAATCCTGTTCCTAAGAACAAAAGAACTAAGGGCAGGAGAAGGCCATATGGCCCTTTGAACCCGAGCCATCATTCATCAAGCTTGTAGCTGCTCTTCTATCACAAATGATGCTGAGGGCAATGTCCTGTGCTCAAACATCTTAAAGTTGTTTCAGCAAAAACCTCCCTCTATCAAAAGGTCAGAAGTTTGAATGCTCACTTATGATTTCAGATTGTATTCAATTCCATTTGGAATTCCTCAGGTAGTGAAGTGGTCCTTGGCTGCACACAGTACAACCTTGGCAACATTTATTGTGGGCTGATGTGGCAAGTAACATGCTTTTCACACAAGTGCCAAGCATTGAGCACCTCCAACAAAAAGGAATCCAACCACCTACTTTCGACATTCGATCACCTTTGCTGAGTTGCCCACTGCATCGATATCCTGGGGGTCACCATTGACCAAAAACCAAATTGGACTAGCCACATAAATGTTGTGGCTGCAATGTGGCTGCAAGAGAAGATCAGTGGCTGGGTATCCTGCAACAAGTACCTCCTGACACCCCATCATCAAAAAGTGTATTCAGGAGTATGATGAAACACTCTTCAGTTGCCTAGATGACTACAGATTCATCAACATCCTCAAGAACCACAGCACAATTTAAAAACAATCAGGCCACTTGATACTCATACCATCTACCACAAAGATATTCACATAATTGACAGTAGTATGTCTTGGCTGCAGTGTATAACATCTACAAAATACATTGTGATAACTTACCAACTCCTTCTGACCCCACCACCTCTATGAACAAGGGAAGAAGTGGCATGGAATGTCATGATCTGCCAAGGTGCAGAGTACCCCAACTTGGAAATACATCCTAGTTCCTGCAAAGTCACAGAATCTAACTCATGGAACTTGCTCAACAACACCTTCACTTGTCAATAAAGGAGCTCACCATCACTTTTCAAAGGGGAATTTAGGATGGACAAATCTGGGATGCCAACTCTTACAGTTTGCACAATTTGTCAGCTAGGTGATTAAGATGTTACACACACAGATTGCACAATAGTCTCTGATATATTTTCCTCTATTTTGCAGAGAAAAGCAGCCCAAAAAATGTACAAGGAACAGCTTCCTACTGATAGGAAGTCATGCCTGCATTTTCCAATGCACAATGCACATGGAGGAAATAAAGAAGGCTGTTATTGAAACAATGGGGCTGAATTGATATAAGTTGATTGTACCTTCATAACGAATCCACTTTTTCACATTGCGCTTTCTCTTTTGTGTGCAAATTGTACTGATTAACTGTACCTGGTGTAGCACACACCCAACTCCTTCCCTCTCATAATGTTATTCTTTCTTATTTTTTTTATTGAAATAACTCAAGAACTGCAACAGGGTCAGGGCAAGATCAAGAGGCAGTAATGATGAAATCCACCATTAGCTCACCCTCACAGTTGTCAGCTCAGAAACTGACACAGCATGTAATTCAGCGGATACAACAGAGGTTGGATTTTCATGTTTTGACGATCTAGACACATGTGGCTTGCAACCACAAGTTCATCGTAGTGCAAATGGAGTCAAGTTCTGTTTGCACATCTGGATCCAGCCATAATGCAGTACCTGATGGGCCAGGGGTCTTCTTCCATTGTTGCACTGGCAGCAGCTATCCAACATTTGAATGGTGCAATCATGCAAGGCCAGCTTGATGTTTTGCAAGCTCAGTCTGTTGACATCACGATTTCAATTACATCGTGCAGAGGAGCTGGCACAGTGTGAGATCAGTCCGATAGGATTGTTGCAGTGCTACACAGGAAAAGTGCCAGTGGCTTCAAGGGCCATGAATGTGCTGTTCTCCCACACAGCCATACATTCAATGTCCTTGATGATGGCTTTCTCAGTCCAGAGACACAGTCTTCTTCACTGATAGTCAGCAACATTCTTCCAGCATACTGCTGCTACTGGGCAAATGAGCACTAGGACAGGCAAAGACACATTGGGTAACAGAAACAAAAGAAATGCAGAAAATAATTTTATATGTGTTGTTTTATGAGCAGATAATAAAAAAACTGAATTTGATTTCCCATTTTCTGATGGCTTCTCTTACTCATAATGACATAGATGGCAGCCAGCCCATTGAGGATCTAAGCTAGCTCCGGGGGTGGGGGGGCAATCCCATTATTCCAGTTCCCCCTCTCATCCCCTACACCCCTACAACTTGTTCTTTCTCACAAGCCCATCAACTCTCCTTTAAGTCTCTGTGCCATTACCCTACACTGAGGGGTAATTTTCAGCAGCCTTTAACCTAACAACACATCTTCAGAATGAGGTAGGCAACTGGAGCATCTGGAGGATACCCACCCAGTCACTGGGAGAACATGCAAACTTTGCACAAACAGCACCCGAGGCCAGAATCAAACACAAGTCACTACGGCTGTGAGGAAATGAATAATTCTTAGGGAATAGGAAAGGACAGGAGAGTCACCTTCTTGGTAAATGGAGAGCTGAAAATTAAGATTTTGTTGCATTGACCAAATTACACAGCAATACAGCATCCACCACAAACCATAACACTTACTCAGTACTTTTGGGGAGAATGGAACAGCCAGTGGGACAGTTGGTTGAGGATACTGGTGGCGTGGGATTCCAAAGGATCACTTATCAAAGAAGCTTCAAATATGACTAATTGCACATCCTGTACCACAATGTTTACTTTGAGTACACATAAGCATAATGCATTGGGTTGCATGCATTTACCAATTATAACCCCAAACTTAACACAGATCAATAAGCATATTAATTCCCTCAGTAGCTAATGTTGTACATTGTTTCCAATATATTCTCAAGCAACATTAACCCATTAATAAAATTTCCTAATATGAGTTCCTTTGAAGACTCACATCTTCATTTCTCTCTCCGCACTCTGCCTCACCCCTTATCTTCTAATCTGGTTTACCATTGTAACTGGACCTTTCCTCTTCTCTGCTGACCATTTTGAAGTTAGAAAGTGGTGGCCTCTGACTTTCTCTCTCTGAGTTGTAGTTGGGACAGAACTGTTTTCAGTGACTTTGATGCACCTTGGCCACACTCCATTGAGGGTAATGTCACATTCCTTTTCATATGAGCTGTCATCAAATTCTATTCACAATGGTGCTTTGCAACCTATACCTTGATCATCCAACCCATTTCCATGGAGAGAGCCTTTAACTCCCTACCAGGTTATATCTTCTCTCACTTTCTCAGGCACTAGAGGAGTAACTGTTGATTTCTCATTCTGTCTGATCTCTGAGCTGCAGCCAGTGACCTGGTCTGAGAAGGTCTATGGAAAATCTCAAGTTCATCTGACCAGTGGTTTGTTTCGGTGGGGCCAAGCTCACATTATAGTTTGAATGACTCTGGATCTCTTTTGTACTCCATGTTGCTATTCTCTGAAACACACACTTGCTCATTTCAATCAATACTCTGCCAAGCTGCCCAAGGCTATTATGCTCTGCCTCAGTGGAAAGTGTTCAAGATTCTCTCTGGTCTAAACAGACCAACAGATAACAGAGCTGATACACATAATGATTATTCATTTTCAATTGACAGGATGACTATTAATCATTTACTTAAGTGTACAACAAATTCTATTTAACATATCCATTTCTACCTCTTCACTCTCCAATTCCAGAGAATGGATGGCACCCCTACTGGGCTGTTCTACATATTTGTACCATTGTGTCCAAGGGAAAAGAGGATAACCAACAGTATCTTCTTCAAGAAATTGCATCCACATGTACCATTCCCTACTATGAGACACTTAAATTTTTGGGTCATCTTGAAGGGGTATTCTGAGGCCTGGATACTGCCACTCACCTTCCCCCTCTTTTCCCCTTTGTTTTCCCTCATTCCTGTGGCCCCCTCACCCTCTCTCTTCCCTCCCCTGCCCTCGTGACCTGCCCATCTATTCCCCACCTCCTT
>JARFYF010000002.1:44194714-44205262 GCA_030265395.1 Rhina ancylostomus
ACACACACACATATACATACACACACACACACACACACAGAGCCTGATCAGTAACATTATTGATTGATTTTCAGAGATTAGCAGGGATATTTAAAGAGTCAGGGCTTACAAGCTTAAAATCCTTTAAAATTTCAAACACATCTACGAATAACTGCAGATGTTCTTATACCATCACCTGCCCAGCGGTAATCCCTGATGTACTTAGCAACTGGTATTTTGAATCTCCTGGCAGAAATCAGGGTTTTACATTGAAAGCAAATGAAAACAATTGATTGATTTGCGTAGTTTCAGAGGTTTCTGTTCAATTTTTCCAGAGCCAAGGCTGAAAGAAATATTTCCACATACTGTATATTTTATCAAGCACATAAATGAGAGTTAAAACATGTTCTTTGCTGGTCCCAAACAGTTTTAGGTTACACCTGATGCTAACTTGATGTCAACAGTGAAAGTCTGAAAATCCTCACAACTAGAAAAGCAATTTTTATAAATCTTGTATCATGAAGGCAGTGAGTCATAGAGTTGTAGAGCACAAAAATGGGCCCTTCAGCCCAACTTGTCCTTGCTCACATTATTGCCCATCTACATTACCCACATTAGGACCATGTCCTTCTACTCTTTGCCCATTTAAGTTTCTGTCCAAATGCCACTTAAACATAATAATTGTATCTGGCTCCATTGCCTCCTCTAGCAATGTATTCCAGGTTTCTCAGTGTTGTATAAAACTAAAATCCCTAAGATCCCCTTTAAAACTTCAACCTCTCATCTTAAACCTATGCCCTCTTATTTTTGGTACCCCTACCATGGGAAAAAAATGAATATCTACTCTATTTATGCCTCTCATAATCTTATATACTTCTATAACCCTCAACTTCCCTCACTCCAGGGAAAACTAGCACAGCCTATCCAATCTCTCCCCATACCTAAAGCCCTCCAATCCAGGCAACATCCTGGTGAATCTTCTCTGCATCAGTGCTAGTGTATCAAAAACATACTTTTAGATAACTGTTATCACATCTAAAGGTTTGCCAAATAATGAAGCCTATTTCCCTGACTTTAACTCTTCTTTGTCGAAGATTGAAAGAGGCTCTTTGCTATTTACAAAACATTTGTATACATTTCCAACTATATACAAATTTTATTTTACTAGAAGTGGACACATTTATCAGCCAGTGGCATAGTTACGTTTCTGACAAAGAAGTATTTTTCTTATGAATTAAAACACAGCAACAATAAAACCAATGCTGATATTTATATGTTATCACAATAATGGCAAGAGTTTTAAAAATATACCTGTCAGCTTTTCCACAAATCAGATTATTCATGAAATCCTATTTTTACTTAAGGATTAAATACAGTAGTTGTGTTTTTAATGTGGTCTCTGCATTTGCAATAGCTTGAGCAAATCCTTAGTCCAAGCAAAGTTGAACATCTGTCTCTATATATCTGCACAGGTGTTCAAATAAAAATCACATTTGTCTTGTCTCCAGTAAAGAATAACTGAGGGGCAGATAGATACAATGAATACTAAAGTGTACTGTATATCATGGAGTTTTGGAAGATGTACAAGAATTGCCAAATCAGTTAGGGTTAGAGAGACAAAAGAGACTGCAGATGCTGGATTCCGGAGCAAAAAAAAAACAAATGGCTAGAGGAATTCAGTGGGTAAGGAAGCATCTGTGGAGGGAAATGGACAGTTGAGGTTTTAGGTTGAAACCTATTATCCAGTCCTGATGAAGGGTCTCAACCTGAAACTTCAACTGTCTATTTCCCTCCACAGATGCTGCTTGACCTGCTGAGTTCCTACAGCAGCCTGGTTTTTTGCAATTAGGCTCAGAACTGGGATGAACTGTGCACTCTGGAGGAATTGTAGCAGAAATTTCACAGCACTAGTCTGCCAGCTCAGAATCAATCAGATTTATTATCAGTGACATACGATGTGAAATTTGTTGCTTTGCAGCAGCAGTACAGTGCAAAGGCACAGGAATCTATAAGTTACAAAAATAAATATATCAGGCAAAAGAAAGGAATAATGAGGTAGTGTTCATGGGTTTACGGACTGTTCAAGAATCTGATGGTGGAGGGGAAGAAGCTGTCCCTCAATCATTGAGTTTGGGTCTTCAGGCTCTTGTACCTCCTCCCTGATGGTGGTAACAAGAAGGTGGCATGTCCCAGATGGTGAGGGTCCTTAACGATCGATGCTGCCTTCTTGAGGGGCTGCCTCTTGAAGATGTCCTCAATGATGGGGAGGGTTGTGCCTGTGATGGAGCTGGCTGATTCTATAACCCTCTGCAACCTCTAGTGATATGTGCATTGGAGGCTCCATACCAGGTGGTGATGCGACCAGTCAGAATGCTCTCCACTGCACATCTATAGAAATTCGTAAGAGTCTTTGATGACATACCAAATTGAGGAGTAGAGCTGCTGGCATGCCATTGTATTAATGTGTTGGACCCAGGATCCTCCAAGATCTTGACGCCCAGGAACTTGAAGCTGCTCACCCTTTCCACCACTGACCCCCTCAATGAGGACTAGTGTGTGCTCCTAACTTCCCCTTCCTGAAGTCCACAATCAGTTCCTTGGTCTTGTCGATATTGAGGTGTGAGGTTGTTGGTGCCACTCCACTCAACCAGCTGATCTATCTCACTCCTGTACACTGCCTCGTCACCATCTGAGATTCTACCAACAACAGTGGTGTCATCGGCAAATTTATAGATAGCATTTGAGCTGTGCTTAGCCACACAGTCATGAATGTAGAGGGAGGAGAGCAGTGGCTAAGCGCATATCCTTGAGGTGCGCCTGTGTTGATAGTCAGCGAGGAGGAGATGTTATTGCTGATCCCCACTGATGGTGGTCTCACGATGAGGAAGTCGAGGATCCAGTTGCAGAGTGAGGTACAGAGGCCCAGGTTTTGAAGCTTGTTGATTAGTACTGAGGGGATGATGGTGTTGAATGTTGAGTTGAAATCGATAAGCAGCAGCCTGTCTAGGTACTCCAAAGCAGAGTGGGAATTCAGTGAGATTTTGTCCACACAGACCTGTTGTGGAGGGCAAATTTCAGCAGGTCCAGGTCCTTGCTCAGGCAAGAGTTAATTCTAGCCATAACCAACCACTCAAAGTACTTCATCACAGTAGATATAAGTGCTACTAGGTGATAGTCATTGAGGCAGCTCACCCTGCTTTTATTGGGCACTGGTGTGATTGCTGCCCTTTTGAAGCAGGTAGACCACAACATTCAAGAGGCTGAAGATGTCCTCTAACAGTCCAGCCAGTTGGTCGGCACAGCTTTTCAGCAACCAGCCAGGTACATCATCTGGGCCTGAGGCCTTGCACGGGTTCACCGGCCTCTGAAACAGAGTTCACAGGGTTGGCAGATGCCGTGGGGATTTGCACAGGTGTAGTGCTATTCTCCCTTTCAAAGTGTGCATAAAAGATGTTGCGCTCATAAATGATTCATTGATACCCTGTTTTGGATCTCTCAATATCTACTGGTAAGGTGAAAGTAAGTGCCTTTTATCTCAAGGAGGCCTGTTAATATGCAAGTCAGTGGGCATCAATGGAAAGCACGCTGATGGTTGAAGTCATACCTCGCAGAAAGTGGTTGTGGATGTAAGAGGTCAATCATCCCAGCCCTAGGATGCTACTGCAGAAGTTCTTCAGAGGGGTGTCCTCAGCCTGACCATATTGAGCTGCTCTATTAATAATCTTCCTCCTATCATAAAGTCAGACATGGAGATGCTTTCTGATGAGTGCACAATGCTAAATTCTATTTGTATCTCCTCAGCAAATGAAGCAGATCACACCCACATGCAAGACCAAAGCAACTTTCAGGCACAAACTCTAAATTGGCAAATGGATTTGTGCCATAGAAATGCCAGGCAGTGACCATCCACCCATCTTTTATTCAATGGCATTACTGTTTCCAAGTCCCCATAATCAATGTCCTGGGGGTCATCATCGATTGTAAACTCAGCTGGACCTGCTACATAAATATTGTGGCTGCTGGAGCAGGTCAGAAACCAGGGATCCTGCAATGTGACTCATCTGACACCTCCAGGCCTTTCAACTATCTGCAAGGCACAAGGCAGGAGCTTGGTGGATTTCTCTCCACTTGAACAGATGAGTCCAGCTCCAAAAACATTGTCTGAATATTTCAAAAACAAAGTTTGACACCATCCAGGACGATGCAGCCCATTCAATTTATCCCGTCCAGACCATTTACTTCTGATGCAATGTGGTTACAGTGTGTACCAGGTACTCACCTAGGTCACTCCAAGAAGTCATCCCAAGCCCACAACCTCAACCAGCAGGAAGGGTAAAGGCTTCAGACAGGTAGGACCACTGCCCACGTGTAGGTTCTCTGCCAAGTTGCATAGTTAGTGAGTTGCATGTATTATCAGCAATCACTTATTGTTGCTGGGTCTATATCCTCAAACTCCCTCCCCAGCAGCACTCTGGGAGTATTTTCACCAGAAGGAGTGCAACAGTTTATCACCACCTTTTCAAGGGCAATTGGGAATGGGCAATGCATGCTGGCATTGCCACCAGTACCCAGATCCTGAAAAGTGAATAAAATCTAATATAAAAAAAAATAGTGCTTCCAAATGCTGCCATCTTCAAGCATATGGCTGGAGTCAACATGAATTATAGCTGTTAGGTAAGATAGCAGATGGTGTCTGTTCCCTGAAGAACAATACTCCATCATGCACCTTTAGGTGAGAACAGAAAGAAATGAGGAGAATTGGGAAAAGGTTCATTCTTCAGGTAGAATAAAGGGAGTTTTTTTTGCATCAGATCTATGCTTGTTGCTTTTCTGGGATCACACCTGTATCTGAAAGAAACTGTTCATCGTCCATGATATAGCCAGGAACCTTGTACTATGGCAACCCTGAGCCCTTGGATCGGGTATAAATATTTTCTGCTTGATTGAATGGCAATGCACTGAACACTCCTCTACAGAGAGAGACAGGCATTTTTTGGCCACCTTAACACCCGAGCTGGGTGAATTTGCCAAATATTTTGTTTTGAGTTTATTCAGAATCTGCATTCAGTCCATTAGGATTCCAACTTCAGATCAATAACTCATTCTGAAAAGCTAAATTGTACTGCTAAGCAGATTATGGACAGAAAAAGAAATATGAAGGGGATAGTTTTAGACAAGCCATGTTGCTGGCAGGATGCCTTGTTCATTGGTAGTACAGAGAGGAACCTTGGATGCATGACTCACTGTTTGCCATCTGTTAAAGACTAATTAAAGGACTTTCAATTCCTAATTCCTACAATACAAAAATAGCCAGGATTTATTTAAGGCAATGGTCTCTGCCATTCTTCAGAATTACATCCTGTACTCTGAACTGGTTTATTCCTAAGGTTAGATAGTATCTGTGGAGAGACAAACATAGTTCACATTTCACTATTGTTGACATGTCATCGACCCAAAATGTTAACTGTTTTTCTCTCCACAGATGCTGCCTGACTTGCTGATCATCTCCAGCTTTGTTTTATTTCTGATTTCCAGTTACGCTTTTTGAATGTGACTTTATTGATTGAGAAAGAGGTTAATGAGGATATAGTGTAGCAAGATAATGATGTGTGAGTAGAAAATGTTAACTTGTTTTAACAAACCTTATTAATCAAATATGTGCAGAAAATTTAAGCTTGCATTTTAGACTTTGTCAAGAATGAGTATTGATGCCTACTGTGGATGAATGTACCACTTCTATTTTGCCTTATTTTTAGCGCAGCCCATGGTCATCCCTGGGATGGCTACTGTTCTGGTCACTCAATGCTCTATTATTTTTGATGATTATTCCTTGGCCCACTTCAAAGCTGGAACCAGTTGGATAAAATAGCATGGGTGGAAAATGGGGTAATAAGTTCTGGAAGACAGAGTCTGGTGAACCACAGCCTGGCCGAGTCATGAAGCGGTGATGAAAATGAGACCTATTGTGAAAATATGGGTAGGTGGGGTTGAATTATGAGCAAAGAACAGGTCTCATGGGAACTATTTCTGCTTCTGGAAATTATTCCCCTTGGATTATCCTCATATGGACGAAACTTATATTAAAACTGAATTTCATCTGAATGGGGAACAAAATAATAATTGCCTGTTACTGAGATTCATTATCATAATAACTAAATTACTTGATCCTGAACCCTGCAGTTACCCTGGAGGCAAGAATTCAAATACCAGCACAGTTCACTTTAGAAAAGAGAATAGACATTTAAAAAGCTGGTGTTGGTAATGGAAATCAGGTTGTTGTAAGATCATGTCTGGTTCTCTACCTTCCTTTTTAAAGGAAGGAAATATGGTATCCTTGCTTGTTTTAGCTTTGATGGGACACCCAGACCCTTAACATTTTGGTTGATTCTAACTATCCTCTGAAACAGCTTTGGGATAATTCATAATTTAGAGGCATTTAGGAGTAGACATTTGGACAAGTACATGGGGAGGAAAGATTAGAAGCATATGGGTGAAACACAGGCAAATGGGACTAGCTTAGATGGGCATCTTGGCATGGACGAGTTGGGCCAAAGGACCTGTTTCTGTGCTGTATTACTTTACAACTGCAAAAACAGGTGTTGCCAGGGGTGCCTATATTATGTAAATGGATAAATAAAGATACTGAATTAACTAAATTTCACTGGTGAAAAATCCACCATTCATTCCAGTAATGATTAAAGGAGAGATCTGTGGACAATTATCTCCTGTAAGCTTTTCTGAGTAGCAGTGTAATCCCAACAGTGACAGCTGCGTGAAGGATTGGCAGTGGAATTTTAGCCCATTCAGTTTTCTGACTATAAATACTGCCAAAAGCAATCTGAGCTGCATTGGGAGGCAAGGACTGGGCAATATTCAAGAACTCTGAATTTTCAGAACTTGGTAGCATTTTCACCTTTTGTAAAAATAAAATGAACATTTCCAGGAACTCTGTCAACATTAATGGGAACAATTTGCTTTCTCTAGCTTATGGTAAACAATGATTTCCTTGGAATGTAAAGTTGTCTACATATAACTTTATGGAGGTGTCTCCATGACATCTTATTGTAGGAAGACTATGTGAAAAGTAAAATGATATTTTTGTCCAGAAATCCCTTTTCATTTTGTGCTTGCATCAAAAATAATGTTTAAAATGTCAGGAGTGTTTGTTTAATTTTTACTACATGTGAATTACTGTTGGTGATATTGATGCTCATTTTAAGTGGGAGATGGGTCTTAGTCCGGAGGCAAAATCCTACAAATGAAAGAAATCTGAAATAAAAAGTGAGAATGCTGGAAGTGCTCGGCATGTCAGGCAGTGAATGAAAGGATTAAAATCTGAGATTACCAGAAGATGAAGAGGTGGGGAAAGGAAGTAAAGGCTTGAAACTGGAATGCAAGACTTAAATGGTTGATTATTTAAAGGTGTTGAATTCAATGTAGTGTGCCATGTTGGAAGATGTGCTATTCCTTGTGCTTGCATCAAGTTCTTTTGGAATGGTTTAAGAGGCCAAGTATAGAGTATTCACATTGGGATTGGGATGGAGCTTTGAAGTGTATGCCTGTGTTCTTATGCAGCTTCAATGGGTCATTCAAAAAATTTTGTTTTTTGAATCTATGTTCTAACTTCAGGGATGACATTGGAAAGATATAATAAATGAGTCACATTTAACAAATCTATGGCATGAGGCTTAAGCTGTTTCTGTGGGCTGGGCCTCTTTTTTTACGTGCCTGGCAAGCTGTCAACTCTGTTCTAGAAATCACAGGATATTCAGCAATTTGTTGAAGTGGTGGGTAATAAAGATTGGGAGAGAGACGAAATGGGCCCGCAGTTCACTGGTACCAGTCAAAATTACTGCCTGAATGAATATTTCTTTCACTGAATCAATCTAAAATTTAACTAATCCTTAGTATGAACCTGTCTCTCCCAGTTCTGCTCACGTGAATTAATTCAAAATAATATTGTGTTTTCTTTTCCATACTTGTAACAATCTTAGCAGTCCTCTGTCTCCTTTCCAAATCTAGATAAACTAAAGGGCCCAAACTGGACTGTTCCCAAAGATGAATGTAGTAGCTCCAAATCCTGCTCATTACATTTGATGTCGATAACATATCAACTTTGTCTGTTCATTTGCATGATCCCTAGTTGGAACCATGATTAGCACTTATGTTTATGAGCTCTCCACCTCTGCAGATGATCAGTAATGACTCCATGTAAAACAAAGCTCCATTACTTAAAGTAAGACTTAAAGGGGAGGGGTCTACAGGTCTTGTGACGAGTCTCAAGACGGCTCACTACATCAAAGTAACTGTGTTGTTACAAGTTATCTGATGTAGATGGAACAGAAGAAGGATTGTGTGTTTCTTGCATATAATCTGTGAGGCTAGTGGTCTTGTTTACAGTCGTTCACCAAGCCAATATTTATTATATTGGCAACGGCAGTAATTGGAATTGTGGCTCCAATGATCCAGGCTCAATCCTGACCTCCGGTGTTTTCATGTAGTGTTTGGCCACTAAGTTTCTTCCACTGTAGGTGAGTGGAATTTGGGGGAAATTGCTAGATGTGTGTGGGGAATAAAATAGGATTAGTGTAGGGTAAATGCAAATGATGTTTCATGGTCAGCATGGACTCAGTTAGTCAGAGGATTTGTTTCTGTGCTATATTTTATGACTTGGTTGATGTTACTGTAGCAAATGATCCAACAAGGAAAAGGATTTAATAGTGGCATTACATTAGAAATGGCAGGTCACATGGGGTTCTGACACTGCACTCTCGGCCTTGGTGGAGGAGGTGCAAAGTTAGTAATTTATCCACAGGGACCCAGGAGGCCCATAGGTACATGCTGCAAAGGCAGTGGGAGGACCTGGTTGTGCTTATGGCTAGAAGTTAAGGCTGAGGACCTGGATGTGGTCCTGTGTAAAGTTCATTGCAGTGTTGACCAGCTCCATTTAAACATCTTGGGTCCCAACCTTCAGGTAACATCTCGCCTTCCATTGCAGCAGCTATCCCACATTAGAGTGTTGAGGTGGAAAGTCAGACTTCTAAGATAAGCTACGTTTATTAGTCACATGTACATTGAAACACACAGTGAAATGCATCTTTGTAGGCTGCCCCCAGAACACTCTACACAAGTGTCACCACGCTTCTGGCACCAGCATAGCATGCCCACAACTTCCTAACCTCTGTCTTTGGAGTCTTGGGAGAAAACTGTAGCACCCAGAAGAAACCCACACAGACGTGGGGAGAACGTAAATACTCCTTACAGACAGTTGCCGGAATTGAACCCAGGTTGCTGGCACTGTAATAGCATTACAACCAAAAGAATCCTGGATACTAGTTTTCAGTGTTACAGTAATTCAGCCTCTGACCAAACATGATGCTGTAATTCTTTCCTGTGGAAGTAGCAGACGCCCTGTGGAGAATTTATTTATTATCCTCTCTCAGGATGACGGCCACTGGGTTTCCACCAGTGCCTTTCTAGTTTCCTGTCAAATGGCTTGACCATGCTGCAGCCCAAGTTGCTCTCAGCCCAAAGCTACAGCAGGTCATCCTCCAAGGCCAGCAGCAGTACACTATGGCAGGATAATGCATGTGAAAAGCTGGTCCTAAGGGAAAATGCAAGGGAGGTTAACTGATTCTTTTGCAATCTGATATGATTTGATTCATGAATTTATCTAGGTATGTTCAATGTGAATTGGCATTTATTTTGGTATTGTTGACTAAAGGGACCAGATGTTCACTAATGCAATAGAAATATAGGAAGCAACATTTATCACTCTCAGTACCTCAAAAGCTTTTGACTGAATCAGTCAGGAGGGACTATTCAATACACATCTCAAATTTGCCTTTCTGCAGAAATTTGCCTCCATTGTGCATCTGCTACATGATGGTGTGTAACTTGTGATTTTAGGCAAGGAGTCCACAATAAAACTCAATCTCAGTGTCAATGGTGTCATCACCTCAAAGCTTTTTTCAGTCTTTCTCGCTATGGTGCTGCACCTCATCTCCTGCAAGCTTCAGGCTGGAATAGAGTTAACCTACTGGACAAACGAGGAACTATTCAGCTCTGGCTCAACCTGAGTCATTGCGTTGCAGTATACTGCTCGTGTAAGAACATATTCCGATCTCAAGTGCCAAGTCATCATCAGCTTGTTCACTGAATCAATGGAGAGAAGAGGCTGATAAAATAAGCCTCTTCAATAATGAATGTCCACAATGAGGCTCTGCAAAAATATGAACCATTTCCCATATTTTGGAGTTGCATCTCAGTGAAGGCAGAGAAATCCAATGAAATTCAGCATTGCTTTCAGTGTCCTACCACACCCTTTGGCCATGTGAGGAAAGGAAGGTTTGAAGATCAAAACCTTAAACCTGTAACAAAGCTTGTGGTTTACCAGGCAACATTGACCCCTGTCCTTCTGTATGCTTCTGGGTTATGAACTACCTACAGCAGGCACCTCCAAAACACTGAAGAGATACCACCAACATTTTTCTACAAAATCCTCTAAATCCACTGGCAAGGTAAATAAATCAACATTAGTGTCCTCCAACCAACCTCCCCACTACTGAG
>JARFYF010000002.1:44272188-44283249 GCA_030265395.1 Rhina ancylostomus
ATTCAGTGGCAAACATCTTTTGGAATCATAGGCTTGGAGGTACCCTGAGGCCACTCCGATTTCACCAATGAGGCAGAGGTCCTGGTAATGCCCAAGGAATTTTGTGGTTGAAGATCAAAATTTCACAGAGATCATTTCAGTCATTTTGAAAAGATTATGCTCTTTCCTGATATATTTTCTGTGAATTTCCAAGTAAACATTGTAGTCTGAATTCACTGATGCCACACCTGAAGGAAGTGTTGTCACTGTGGATCTCTGACATGCACACTTGATAAGGGTTGCTTCCCACTGGGAGTGATGGAGAGCGTTCTGAATTTACCCTTGTAACACCAGTCGCTTATGCATGTGTGTCAGTCACATTGTCGTTTGATGTGCAATGAATGTTTGAAATAACCCCAGAATTCAAATATTAAATCTTTCTGGACTAATGAAAAAGCTCTTCATAGATCCATTAGCCATTGTTATCTTCCTATTTATATATGGATTTTCCTATTTATACATGTATCTTCAGTGCATCCATTCTGCTCTTCCTGGAGGAGCTTGGAATGGCAGTGGATGAATGGGACCCAAGCAGGAATATTTAGAGACATAGACTCGTACAGCATTAAAACAGGCCCTTCAGCCCAACTGGTCCATGCTGATCAAGATGCCCATCCAAGCTTGTCCCAGTTGCCAGCATTTGGCCCATAATCTTCTAAACCTTTCCTATCCATGTACCTGTCCCATTGTCTTTTAAAAGTTGTTATTGTACCTGCCTCAACCACTTCATCTGACAGCTCACTGTATATACAGATCACCATCTGTGTGTGTGTGTGTGTGTGTGTGTAAAAGAAAGTTTCCCCTCAAGTTCCTATTAAATCTTTCCCCTCTCACCTTAAGCTTTCACCTTCATTGTAACTGCACTTTGTAATGAATTGACCTGTATGATCGGTTTGTAAGACGAGCTTTTCACTGTACCTCAGAACAAGTGACAATAATATACCAATACAAATGTCAATTAAACCTATGCCCTTCAGTTCTTGATTCCCCAACCCTGAGAAAAAGATTGAGTGTATTCACCCTATCTATGCCCCTCATAACTTTATACACCTCAATAAGATCACCTCTCAGCCTCCTAAATGAATTTCAGTGGAAGGTGGACAATACGATACCCATACATCCAGTAATGATTTCTGAAGCCCTTTGGGTGTCAGGTTTCTTCTACCGTGCAGTCGTCACTGGTCAGATCCCCCAACCCTGCTCACCAACTCCATCTACCACCCCCACCCACCTCCTCTGCATTCATCATAAGAAGTCATCCTACCACCCTCCCCCACCCCCTTTGATTAACCACATTCACACCATCACATCATTTCTCTGTAAGAAGTGAATAGTAGCTCTGCTCCTGAGCAGGTAAACAGAAGAACCACCAGAAATCATAGAATGAAAAGCAAAATAAAACAAATTGCTGGAGAATCCCAGTAGGTCAGACAGCAACTGCGGAGGCAGAGGGATGGTCAACATTTCGGGTCAAGGCCCTGCATCAGGACTGAGAGTGTAGAGGGGACATAGCCAGTATAAAGAGATGAGGGGGAGGCAGGAACTGGCAGGCGATAGATGGGACCAGATGAAGAGAAGGTCTTCACATGCACCTCCTCCAACCTTGTCTATTGCAATTTGTGCTTGCAATGTGGCCTCCTCTACATCAGTGAGACCGACCATAGACTAGGTGACTGCTCTGCCGAGCACCAGCACTCAGTCTGTGATGCTCATCTTGAGCTCCCAGTTACAAGCCATTTTAATTCCCCTTTCTACCCCTACACTGACCTGTCTGTCCTCAATCTCCTCCACTGCCAGGGTGAGGCCAAATGCAAACTAAAAGAAGAATACCTCGTATTCATTCTGGGTAGTCTATAACCCAATAGTATGAATTAAATTATCCAATGTGAGGTAACTCACAAGCACCTGTGTTCCTTACTCTCTCATCCTGATCTACCTGGGTTCTCTTACCCCTCCCCTCCTTTTTTCCAACTCCCCTCCCACAGCTTCCCGCACCTGGTTCCATCTGCCCATCACCCACACACTTAAGCCACTGGGTCTTCTATCCCCTCCCTCAGCTGGTTCCATTTGCCCAACATCCCTCTCTCATCTGATTCCACTTATCAACTTTCCTTACTTATCAGATTTCAGAATCTGAAGCATTTTGTCTCCACTTACCACCTTCTAGCCTCTGTCTCTGTCTCCATCCTGCCCTCCATCTGTCCATTATCCCCCTATTTACCTGGTTCCGCCTTTCATCTGCCAGCTCCTGCCTCATTTCTCCTCTCACCCCTTTGTACTGGCTCTTTCCCTTCTACACTCTGTACCTTGATCTGCCTCCACAAATGCTGTCTGACTTGCTGAATTCCTTCAGCAGGCTCTTGAGTCATCTTAGGATCAAAGAATGGTTTCAACAGGAAAGGAGGACATTTGGCTCATCATGTCCGCATCAACTATCCACCTGAACAACTTGTCCATTGCCCCTTCTCCAGAGCTTTTCAATTCTTATTATGCAATTCGATCTTCAAGGCCAGCAAAACCTTCCTTCACAATATCTGAAGGTAGTGCTTTCCGGACTGCAGCCACAGACTGTGATCATAACGAAAGTATTCCCTGATGTCATTCTTAATTCTCCTCATTTATGCCAAAATTCTATAGTCCTTAGCCCCTTCACCAAAGGGACCAGCCTTCCAACATCCACTTTGCCCATATCCCTCAGTATTTCTATCTACTCTGATTTCTCTTTAAAGCAAACAGTTCCAGCCTCTCTAATCTCTTCTTGAAACAGTAGCTGCACATCCTAAGAACTTTAACTTGTAAATCTTTACTGGGCCCTCACTAATGCCCTCACCTTCTTTCAATATCTTTTATAAAGGTTCAGCATGACTTCTCTGTTTTTATACTCCATGTCTCTGTTGATAACACCCCAAATTATTTCTTCTTAACCAATCACTTCTTCAAGCTGCCTTGCCACTTTCAATGATGTATATGCACTTACACCCAGGTCCAACTGCTGCTTCACCAATTTCAGAACAGTTTCCTTTATTCCAAATTTTCTCTCCTCATTCTTACTAACAAAATGCATCAACTCCCCTTTCTCTGCATTGACCTTCATCTGCCATGAGTCTGCCCATTCCACTAGCCTGTCTGCATCTTGTGTCATCTATCACTAACCTCTTTGTAGTTCACAATACAGCCAAGTTTTGTGTCAAGTTTATTATAACTTACATCTCCAAGTTCAGGTCATTAATATAAATCAAAATAAGGCAGTTCCTCGGGGAACCTTCGTCTGGTCTGAAAATCAACTATAATGGCATTGGGTCAGAATCAATTGAGCCTCCATTATTTCTGGGAACATCTGTTGCTTTCTTACCAGACAGGGGTCTGAAGTATTTTAGTTACTTTCTAAAAGAGAACTTCTGGGACTTATTTAGAAGCAGTAAGCAGTTTAATAAAGTTCATTAAAATGAACACTGTGGCTCACAGGAGAAAAAGTTTGTTTTTGACTACTTGCTGGAATGGATCAGGACTGAAATTCATAAGAATTTGAGGAAGGCTTGGAGAATTGAGTCAATTTAATGAAATAATTTGCACATAACCCTTAAGGCAAGCATATAATTATAACAGAATGATGTGTTCTTGTTCATGAATCATGAATGGTGTCAGTGTGGCAAGTATAATGTCATATAAGTAACATTCCTTCTACTGCTTTTCTTAAAATGGCAGGCATGATGTTAATATGAGAACCTCATTAAAAATACATTCTATTTTATAACAAATATGATGGATGGTGTATTAGGGCTGATGTTGATGAATTATGCTTGAGAATTTATTTCCAATCGTAGCAATTCTAACATCTGGCACCTCATTTTTGCTGTTCATTAATGCATCTACTGTGATTCAAGCTGCAGAAAACTGAAAAAGAAATTGCCTATAAAGTTGGGATTTTGTTATAATAACACTTTGTGGTGGCAAATGTTGGGGAAGAGTCTCAAAGCTGTGTAAAATGGTACAGGAAATTGCTTTTTCTTAAATGTTGTTCAATTGAATTAGCTCCCTACCCTTTCAAATAGCTGAAAGAGACAACTCAATTCCCCAGGGGGATTGTGAACAGATTTCAGTAATCATTTTTATTATCTAATTTTTGTGTCAGGGTGCAGAGTGCTTCTAATGCAAGTGTTTTCTGTTTATTAAAGGTAATGTGTACTTCTGTGGCACATAATAATTCTGGGTGTGTGGTTCTCTGCTAATTGTGGAAGCAAGTGGTGTCCATGATTAAGTAATAGAAATATTGGGATGAATAGATCAAATGGCAAGAATTAAACTCGATTATCTTTTAAGATTCATAATTTTAATGCTAGAGGTTTCAATGAATTCAAATAGATTGGATCTGAAGGCTCATTATATGTTGTCTTAGGAGATATTGGGCCTCAGAGACTGAAGGACCAATTTTTTATTCAGAGACTTTTTGTTTAAATTTAAAATAGATAAAATGGAAATTTCCATCAGGTTTGCTATTCTATAGATTTATAGTAGCTTTTCATTATAGGGCAAAATGTTGAAAGGACAATCTACTGATGAAGTATTGCGGGAGAATTCAGATATATCACTGAATTATTTTGATGATACAGGCTGGTGGCTTCAATATGGTTAGGATACCCATGCTCGGTTACACCTGAATGTTCACAACCATCCACATTCAGAAAAGAAAAAGGAACAAAATATTGCAGATGAGCTCAAACATACATGTTAAATTAGAAATCTAAAGGCTGTTTCAGGCACCCAGTTCAAAACTGGTTTTCACTGAGGCACTCTATAAGCCAAACATTTAGATCCCTGTCACCCAAGAGGTAAATTATGACATCGATTTTTGACGCGCTCCTTTGGTCTCAATCTCACAGTCCTCGCATCCCTTCCTCTCCCTGGCTGGCTTCACAATCCATTGTATCAATGTCTTCTCCAAACGTTGTCTTGTCCAACCACGTAGAACCATCTGTCCTCCGATCAATTTCCCTCTGTCCCTTGTGTCACCATTTCTTCCAATACCTGGATCATCAGTCCTCCACTAATTCTCCCAGTCTCTCAAATCACTACTTTCACCTCATTGCCATCTCTCCAAATTCCTCATAATGCTGCCTCACCCATCTCTCCCAATCTCCTATTTCAGTACCTCACTCTTAATACATAGTACTGTCCTTTGTGAAGTCTCTCCCAATCCCCTGTAACTTTATCTCTACCCCAATCACTGTCTCTACCAGTCACCTGCATTGGTGCCTCACCTCTGATCACCCCGCAATGCCTCCTATACCTCCTGCTTCCCTGACCAATGTCTCTCCTAATCTTCCCTCCTGAATACTGTTTTTCTTACTCCCTCATAAGGCCATCACACCTCCCCACCATCAGTCTTCTCTGAATCTCCTCATTTCACTCTCCCAGTGCCTGTATTCCTACTCATTCTGACCACATTAACTCTCTCCAGTTACCAACTCTTTCATTATCCAGCCTGAATCATAACTTTTCCTGTACTCCCATTATCACCTTTCCCCCTGTCCCTGCCCAGCATCCAACTCTGACTGCTCCTGATGTTTGCCTTTCATATATCCCAATTATTGTCTTTTATTTTCATTCTCTCAAGAAAAACAATGCCTCCCTATAGCTGCCCCACCTACTTCCAAACACTTTTCCCCAAATCCCAGCTCACCAAAACCCCTCCAACTTTCTCAAAGCCTCCTGGTTCAACCTTTTCACCTCTCCTGAATTCCTCAAACATGTCTTCTGCAAAGATCAGCAACTTCCTCCGCCAACCACCCAGATGTATAACGTGGCTGATCACTGTCTCCCCATCCCACACCCAGATCTCTATGCTCATAAAACCAGGTCCCCACCCTCTCCCAAAACATGTAGATCACCAACTCCTGCCAACTCCATCACCCCATAAACGGCTGGATCACCACCTCTCCCAACTCCCCCTAAAACCCCTAGGTCACCCCTTCCAACTCTCAGACCCAACCTCAGTACTGGTTCAATCCCAATTCCTAACCCTACTTAGTGAAGACCTGTGTAAAATTCTGAGTTTTGCTTTGATGTCCTGTTTTAGTAATGTACTGCATGTTGCATTATAGTTGGATCTGATATTGATTGCACCTGACTATCCAGATCATAGTTCCATAGCAAGGTTTAATTGTATTATAAATAAAGGGCAATTCCACAATTCAGTTTTCCCCTCTGGGATCGACAGTTGAAGAAATTAAATCTTGGTTAAACATGAATGGATATTGCATGATTTTCGATCCATTAAAATGAACATTTTTGAAAATTGTTCCATATGACTGCAGAATCATTCCCTTTATTGGTAATCAAGACAAGGAGAGTGACTGAAAGAAACAATACATACATTATCACTTCCAAATAATTTATTTGCAAAATACCGGGATTAACACACGGCAAACGAGAAATATAATCTCCAATACCAGGACTTGATGTTTTCCTATTAACTTGTATAGAGACATCACAATCCAGGATGTAAATAACTGAATTTTTGTCTTTATTGCTCCTTGTGCAATTCTGGCTAAACTTCTAATTCTTAACCTAAACAAGGCCTCAATAGTCCACATTGTGCTAAATATTATCTAATTTTCATGTGGTTTTTAATAGAGAGAGAGCTACAATAAGCAGGACCAAAATTCATCTTTATGCTGTTTTTTTGGAGGGGAGAAAAGATTATAAACAAGGGAAAATATTATTCATTCTAGCAAGAATTTTATTGAATACCGATTTGGTATATTGGCTATAATTTGAACTGGCATTTTAAATATTGCTGTGTGAGTTGCAAATCTTGTATAGATCAATGCTGAGACAGATTTGACCGAGAGCTATCTCTGTATTGATTTAACATGTGTAGAAGTACTAAGTACTGTCAGTTTGATAAGTCACCATGACTCCAATCAGTTTTGCAACTTCAGTCATCAAGCCTGAAAAGAAAACTCATTGGCTATTCATATACTTCATAGGCTTGGGGCTATTTAGTACAACAGTGCTGATCACATTGGTTGCTATAGATTGTTGTTTATTTGTTAGATGTAAGAGCCTCTAATCATCCGTAGTTTCTAATTACTGAATCCTATTGTTTCAATTCTCATTGGAGTCGGTTTATTGCTAAATAATCACATTCTGCTGACTGATTTGTAATTACTTTGAACCACATGGCAATTCCTGTTATATTGTGCAGTTCTTTTGTTACATTAAAGAAAAATATAGACATGGTTTGATAGAAACGATGAAGAATAATCTCAAAATTGGAAGAGAAAATAGAATGGACTACATAGCCATTGAATAGACATGGATTAGACCATCAAGAAGTCGGTGGAGGAGTTATGGAAAATTTAAGGAGGAGCTGGAAAAACATTTGCCTTGTAAAATTATTGATGTGTGTGTATCTGTGTGTCTGTGTGTGTAAAAGAAAGAGAGTAAGGTAAGAAAAAACAGATTGCACTAGCTGTTCCATAATGTTAATGTTTTGAAACAATTTGAGACATTGAGTCAGGGGTGGAAGAATAGCCCAGGAATAGAGCCTTTGTGATGCTTTTGGGTGAATTTTCATGGATCTGTTGCATGACAAATTTTATTTTCCAAGGTTATAAAGTGGAACTGCTATGGTTATTATTTACTGTAGACACTGTTGGTTTTGTATTCAGATTCACAATGCTATTAAGCTCACTCTATGACTGGGAGCTGGTTCACACTAGTTATGGATTCAAATAAATGAATGCAGTGCCCAACAAACAAGAAGCCATTTCATTACCACAGATGCCCTAATGGGCACTGAGCATTCATAGTCAATTTTGTTGCAGGCTGTTGGTTTGATTTTCTTGACACCCCCGAGATTGTTATTAGTTTGTGTATTTTTCTCTCATTCAGTGGAATATTTAAATGTTATTTACCGTCAAGAGTTCATTCTGCCAGAACTCTCACCCACTGGCTGAGCCCATCAGGAAATAATTACAATGCTATTCACAATTTTCTGTTCATTAGTTCTCATGGACAGAGAACCAAGAGAAGTATAGTCCTGGTATTTTGATATATGTGGCTGCAGAAGTAGTTCAGTGGGAAAATTAGCCCTTAAGTGCAAAATGTCTTCCTGTTTCATTAGTGATATCTTTCATTCAAAAACATACTCTAGGTGTAAGCCAGAAATTGCTAATGATAGATCGGTGAGAATAAATACCAGGTAGTTAGTGCTGATGAAGTTGGTCCATAATATTTTGTGACAGCTCATCTGAAGCATTTGATTTTGTGCCTCTTTCAATCTGTTTTAGAGATTTCTGATATTCTTGTAAGCATTTTCATTTTGTTTTTAAATTCCATATCATTTCTGAAGCTGAATTGCTTTTCAAGGGGTGCCAGTGTGTTCAGGGCTGCCAGGAATCATAGACTACAAGTTTTTCTTCTGTTGGAAAAAAATATTAGCATTTGAATAGTCCCTATTAAAGATAGGTGTCCAACAGTATTCTTCCCATTTATTGGATCAATTCTGTGAAGCTCCAGTCTCTGGTGCTCCCAGGTCTTAATTTTAACAGTAGTTCTTACATATTAGTTTTAAAAGGACATTTGGGAAATTAAGGTTGAAGTCTTCCAGTTTGTTTAGCATTAACTTACATGTTGTTTACATTGTTCATGTTCTCTGCCACTTGGCTTTTGATGATGATTGCTGTTGGTTGCTGTGAATTACCAGTAATGGATTTAACTCTGGAATGTCAAGGTATTACTTCTCTTTTTCTGAGATACCACTGTAAAACTCAGCCTTAATGATCACTATTTCTATTTGCATTCCAGTTGTCTCAATAATCTGAAGTGTAGAAATAGTAAATTGACTGTACTTTGCAGGATATATTTTTCTAAATTTAAGATTAAAAAGATGTAAGCTACATTGCGTCCAACTTGAGAGACTGACATAAGTAAACAATTTTCTAACATCAATTTCTCAGCCTTACTTATTTTCTGATGAGAATAAAATTAATTTGCCAGAAGATGCATTAATTAAATCTGTAGGCAAGCAAGAATTATTCACTTGCTTTCCTCAGGTATACAAATTCTTTCCTGTTTCTTAAATGTGGTTTGCTGGCTCACCAATTGATTCAACATTTAAAAAATATGTAGCCATTCTCTTTAATCATGGAGAATTTTTAATCTTGTCATAAAAAGGCACTTGACTGGTTTATTTTGAGGTTCTTTCAATCCTTCATTGCTGGATAAAATTGCTCTATACTAATATCCTTTAAGCAGCAGTTGTCATATTCATGAGACTCTATCCCCTTACCTGTTACCATCCGATTCATTGATAGGCAACAATGAGACTATGTTCCCCATGTCCAGACTTATTGTTCAGTGCTAAAAATTGGGCAGAACACATACTGTTGAAACACGCTTTGTCCAACTGTTCTCATGTTTACCTTGATTCCTTGTTACCTGTCATCAATCCACATTGTATCCTCTAGTTCCTCCTTTATCACCTTCCTGAATGATTTCTGGTCAGCTTCATGTGAGCCATCAAAGATCATCTGATAATCCATATACATCACATTCACTTGCATTCCATGTTATTTAACCTTTTTTTAAAAAAGGCAATCTACATTTAACAACTTCTTACAATCCTTTCTGAAGATCCTTCATTAACCCATGAATTACTAAATAATCCAGCATACCCCAAATTCTAGATTCCAGAAGTTCACCCAAAAATGAAGTTGGAGATTCTAGCACATACTTACACACTTGTTCCATTTCCTCTTTAAGACTGTGTACAACTTGAAACACGTTCATTATAATGAGAGTGGTAGTCAAGAAAGCAGTCATTGCTTTGTGCAGCGATTTTGTCTAATTAAGGATCACAATTACAATGGCAACAAGGTGAAAACACTGGACATGCATTTGCTGTTACTCTAAATACCCCAAATATATTTTTGCTGTTGATGTTTAATTTAATAAGATCCTTGCAGGCTGCGTCTATAACTCAGTCAGTTAAACTTTTAGCTGTCAAGGAGGCAGTAAATTCTAACACCTAATTAATTACTCATGTTAACTAACATCAAAACTATATCTCTGACCAAATGATAACACTCAGTATATTCAGTATGTTAAGACAGTGATGGCCTTGCTTTGCCTCGTGCCTTCTTGGAGATTTGCAGCCATGCTCAGTTCTATCCTATCAGGAAAAGGGGCTTTGCAGGTGTGAAGAGGCAGTGCCAGGATCAGATGGTACAAGTGTTCATACTACAGTGTGGTGGTGAAGACTTAAACGATAGTTATGAGACATCATCAACCCCTGCCAATTAAACAGAAGCAAAAGCTGCACTGACAACATATTTTGCTCTACAGCAAGCTGTGGCAGATGTGACAACTGCGTTCCATTTGACACTCCAATAATCAAATGAAACAACTGAACAATAATGAATACACCTGCTGCAAAAATGTGAATCTTCTGATCTTGAATGAAAGCTGAAAATGCTTCAGTTAAGAATGCATTTCAGAACAATTTCTATAGAAAGTCCTTACAAAGAACATCAAGCTCTTTAAGTTAGAAAGGTCGTTGTCACTTTCAATGAATGGAGAAGTTGAAGTAGAAAGGCCAGAAGGGATAATGTTTGAATATGATCTGAGAAGAAAATAAATACCAGGGTGGAACTTCTTATTCAAAACCATTAACAGAAAATAATTGCTAGCATCATTGAGAAAGGCAGAACTCAAACAATGTTGTTGTTATAGCAGGACATTCAAGCCACTGGAAGGAAACCATGCAAATCATCTGGAAATTTCATCCATCTCATGAGAGTTCATTTTTCAGCAAACAAAATGCTTCAGAATTCATGCTGCAAGTGTTGAAGCCAATGCAAAGATCAACAACAACTTTAGTGATTGCGATCACAGTTGTTATTTAGTGCACTTGCCAGAGTATTCAGCCATGAGTAGGAATGAGTATTTGCAACTTGAAGATCAATGGACTGGTTGATATGAGTGCATCTGTTGATGTGATAAGGGAAGGAACCTTTA
>JARFYF010000002.1:44312841-44322915 GCA_030265395.1 Rhina ancylostomus
CAAGACATTCACAGACCTTCAGTGGGCATGATCACACTGACAGTTTTGACAGCCTTGGAGCCAGGGAGAAGTGGAGCCTCACCAGCTGTTAAGCCTGTTTCTTAAATCCAGTGAGGTGCCTGTGCTGAATCAGCCCTCTGCTGTACTCCACCACACTGAGCTTGGAGTTGGGCTCCTGACAGAAAACTGTGCCCCAGGGTCATGCTAGTACAAACAGCATAGCACAAGAGCAGGGCACTGGCTGTTTCAAGGCAATGGACGATATGTCCCATAAACTGCATTTAAAATTTTATTTTTTGATCAAGAATTTACATTTTCAAACTGAATTCACTAACAATCATGAAAATAAAGCACCTGTCTGAAAAGAGATTTGGAAGAATTGGGACACCTGACTGCATGAAGTAATTATTGTTTGCAAATATAATATCTTATGGATATAATCTGATACTTCCAGTTTCTGTCGATTTAATTGCACATGCCAATTACCCCCTTTTCAAACTTGGATTAACCATATTTTCATAAAATTAAATCAGTCAAATAGCTACAATAAAGCTTGTGAATTGTTAAATGATTCATTACTAAGTGATTGGATACTTTTCCTGCCATATCCACTTAAGACTGAAAATCTCTGTCAGGAAATATGTTGTAATAGAAATTCCAATCCATCATGAAAACCGAGCTGGTCATAGCGCATTGTGCCTATGATCACTTCATTCAGTGGTCTAGTGCTGCAAAATATGCAAACAGTGGAACACGCAGAAGAAGAAACACCATCTGGCAGAGGGCTGGGTCTCAGGATGGATGTGAGAGGGACGAGGAGTCAGTTGGAGGGTGGGACCAGATTTGATCAGGGAGTGAGTATTGTACATCCCTCCTCACCCCAGTAAAAGATAAATAAGTCATGGGCCAGACATTAGTGTGGTCACACTGCAATGTGACACAATTGAAAGTATTGTTCTTTCCAGTGGTGCTTCTGCCTCAGAACAATGTGGTCAAATTTCCCTGAGAAACATTGCTGAAGAATGGTGTAATTTGATGCATCATTCATGCACAAATGAACCACATTAGGAACAGCATGGTCAAAATCCTGGACTGGTATCAAACCACCCAGAAATGGTCATTGAGTTGAGGCTATAACTTGCATGTTGAGTATTCCAATGATTTGAACAGTGCATCTAAATGGATGATTGTTATTAGCCCATTTAACTCAAAAGTAAACCTTTGCTGGCATTATTGAAGTTGCTGAGGTAATTCCTTTCACTGGAGCAGCAGTATTGTCTGTAATCAGTTTCTAGAATTTGACAATTTACCCACATATGGGTTAGGAGCAGGAGTAGGTCACTTGGCTTCTCTACCCTCCTCCATCCTTTTATGAGATCTTTTGCTGATTTAATGTCATGCATTAGCAGTACTCCTTCAGTTCTGCATGATTTAGATATTCTGTGTTGTAATATGAAAGAAAGTGTGTGGGAAGAATGTTGCCACTTGAAGATATTTCCCTTTTTATTCAGAAGGCATTAAAATTATAATCTGGGATGTCGCCAAGGGCTTTGTGCATTTGTGCTGGATGAAGCAGAGTACAGGTTTCTGTTTTACTTCACAGAACAAGAGCTCACTTTGAAGTCATTGTGGATTCTGAAGGATTCAGGAACAGATTAAAACCAAGATTCCATGCTTTATTGCTTTCTAATTATAGTGGATCAGAGCCAATAGCTACCATAGTGAGGTAAACAATGATGGCTGATAAGCAGGAATATGCTGATTGCCAGCCAGCAGTTCAGTGGAGAAGTGTCTGTTAGTTGCAGTGTGTGTCAGCACTTTCCTGACTTCTGCACCAGTACACTGCAGTGTGGAAGTGCAGAATCTGCTGGAGGTCGGAGGGTGGTCAACTGAAACTCCTGTAGCATATTAAGCTAAGTTTGTATGTACATCTGTCTCTTTAACCAGTGCATTTAGCATGGACCCATTGATTTGAGTGTGGTGGTTGACCTTCGCTAAAAAGGTGAAGGCAATTGGTTCATTTTAAAAACAAAAACATTAATATTAAGATTTTTAGTTAATTTGCACAAGTCAAATCTGGATTATTTTTTATCATCTTATTAATTATTTAAATAGCTTTCTTCTGGACAGTCCAACAGTAAAATGTTGGTTTGTGCTGCCTGCAGCCTACTTGTCGTTTACTTCATCTGGTGGAAAGGTCACAGCATTAGGTCAGGAGGAGCCTCATGGATGGCAAAGGCAAGTCAACTGCAGGCATCCCACAAGAGGGGAACACAAGGCCTGGGCTGGGCCCAATGTGATCTAAAATGTTGCATTGCTTCTTTTTTAAGGCAAAATGAATTTGACCAGTTTTACTTTTATTGTAGTGGAAATTTGAGAATCACCATGACCAAATCTCACTAATTAATATGTTTGCCCATTGTGCAACACTTATGATTAACTGTTTAAATTCATTATTCATATTTTCAAATTCTGCCATATTCTATTTCTTAAGATAAAAAAATCTCCGAGTCTTTTTATAGCAGTGAGAAGTGGTAAAAGCAAAATGTTGCAGATGCTGAAAATCTGAAATAAAATAATGTGCTGGTGATACTCAGAAGGTCAAGTAGCATCAGTGGAAAGAGAATGAAAGTTAAAGTTTCAGTCAATGACCTTTCTTCACTTAATATCAAGCAAGAAGAAGGATATCCACAAAATACTTCCTGCTATTCGTAGAGTGTCATCTAATGGTGATACTATCACCTCTAAGCCAGAATGTGGTGGATTCAAACCCAATTCAAAGACTCCCTGACCTGAAAATTAACTCTTTCTCTCTGCACTGCTGCTGCCTGACCTTCTGACTATCTCCAGCCTTTTCTATGTTACTTTAATGAGAAAATGCAGCTCAATTCATCATCCCATTCCTCTGTAAACCATGTAAAATGTTATGTACTATTGAGCTCATCATTGATTTTGTAATCTCTTGAGAGCACATTCTGCAAATCTTCTCCAAGATCCTACTGTTTCAAAAGGTTAAAGAGTGAAGTCTCAGAATATTTATCTTTCTAGTACCTCCACTATTTAATTTAGTCTGTTACTTCCACAGAACCTGGGGCTATACTTGATCCTACAACCCTGAGTTACTTAAGTTAGGAGAACACTTGGAGAAGTTGATCATCACACCAGCAAAACTAACTTCTGCTAAAGTTAGAGGATATTCATCCTTCCTCCAGTAATAGTTTACCATCCACTTCTTAGAGGAAGGAGGAATATCTTCTAATCTTTGCTATAGTTTGCATATTTTTGCTCTGCATTCTGTACTCTGGCTTTTGAGATGGAAAATTCAAGCAAGCCTGAAAAGTAGACAGACAAACAGGAGGGAGGAATAGATACAGTATGTGGACAGGCTACATTTAATATCCCTTCAAGTATCCTTGAAGCCTGGTCACTGGCAGGAAGTGTATCAGAAGTTTTGACTGTCAAGCTTCCACAACTTGAAAAGTGATATTAGCCAGATAATCAGTTTTGTAATATTGAACAAGGGATAAATATTGGTCAGGATGTAATCGAGAACTTCCCAGATCATCGAAGTAATATTGCAGAATGTTTTACATCAACTGAATGCAAGTATAACTTTGATTCAACAGTTCATCTAAAATCCACCATCTCTAATGGTATTGGTATTGCTTTATTATTGTCACTTGTACCAAGGTACAGTGAAAAACTTGTCTTGCATACCGATTATACAGGTCAATTCATTACACAGTGTGGTTACATTGAGTTAGTACAGAGTGCATTGAGGTAGTACAGGTAAAAACAGCCTCTGGTAGTACTGGAATGGAGTCACAGACTCAGGTTTATCTTTGTCCTCAAGTAGTTGAAGTGATTCTTGAATCCACAACATTCTGGCTTAGAGATGAGAATGCTAGCAACCGAAGCCACAGCCAATAACCAATATTTGGCATGCTGCAACTGATAGGAAATATTTCTAGTATAAGATAACATCTCTTCATCAACTAATGTCATCCATGAACAGAAAAACTTCAATCAAAATGTTTTTAATGGGATCTTAGTTAATATAAAATGTCAACTGCAGTTGGCTACAAAGCAACAATCGTTGCAATCCACGTACAGTTCCTTGGGTCCAATCATGTTGGATAACTGTTACCTATGATCCCCATAAGCCTACACCTACCTGGTCCAGATGTGGAGGGGCAATCCACATCCTCCAATCAGGCGGCAAAGTGGAGATGACAAGTAACCCTCGGGTGGCCTGGAACAGAAAAGCCCACCTTGAACACTCCTGTCGGATGTTACCACTTTGAAAAGCAAAGCTAAGGGAGACGTTTTGTTTCTGTCAAAAGTTTAATTGAATTTTATAGTTTTTAAGTATCTCTGACAGTTGGACATTCTATAAACATTTAGAAATGAAGGCAATAATTTAAAATGCAAGTTGAACAAAATTTGTAAAAGACTTTAAGAACTAAAGCTCAGAAGTAGTTAACCTGAGGGTTAGACGTCATTTCCACATTGCCAGCTGATTGGAGGATGTGGATTGGCCCTCCACATTTGGACCACGTTAAGTGTAGGCTTATGGGGACCAGGGGCAGCAGTTGTGATCCAACATGACCATTCCTGATGCAAGTTTTTGACCCAAAATGTTGGCAATTCCTTTCCTCCCATGGATGCTGCTTGACCAGTTGAGTTCCTCCAGCATTTTGCTGGGATATCCCAGCAAGATGGACCCCACATTGGACCCCATGGTAACCAGTAGTGCAAAGCAGTTATAGACAATAAGGCTATAAGTTCTGGACTCAGCAAATGCACCTAAGTTCAGAACTCACTTAAGTTTAACTGGCTGAATGGCAGTGGTTCCACTTGGAAAAGCTAACCATTAGCATCATTGAACATGAAATGCATCCTGAAACTCCTGAGAAATGTAATACAGCATTTTCTAAACAGCCATTTTCATTTACACAAAAGAGCTGGATAATACACTTCATTGTTTATTCCTCCACTGGAAACATTAAATTCTGCAGTTTTCTTCAGAATTTATGGATCCAAGCCCCAGATTCACCCTTGTCTCACTTCCCAAAACCATCTTGAATGTGTCGATGCTCTTGAAGGTGAAAAGTACACAAAAATCCTGAATCTGACCTTACTAATAATTTATAACATGGCAGTTTATTACATAAAAGTCTCAGCTGCTGCTTGGTTGACCTTGATAATAAAAGTTTCACATCCACATAATGTTTTCTGGGATGGGTGAATAATCACAGGCAATGCATTTTCTAATTCTATGTTCCCTAGAGTTATGCATTAAACTTTCAGGTTTCATGCTCCCAATCTCCTGAACTTTCATCTATATTAAAATCCTGATCTCATACTGTTCGTTGACTTAATTAGTTTGGATTCGTTTTAAAACTGCCTCATCCCCTTGAGTTAAGCTCATCTTTCTGATATCATCCAAGTATTCTTTTTCTTCAATTGATGTATGAATAGTGTGATCAGTGAGCTCAGAACAGACCCCTTCACTTCATTACTGACTGCCCATAGACAGAATTTCATTCCTTTGGGTGAAAATTAGTTGTAAGCAGGAGACATTTACAACCAGATATGGGAGCATTTCGCCATGACATGGATTTTGACAAAGAATTAACAAAACTTTTCCCCATTATCTAAGTTAATGGTAAATGGGGAATGTTAGCTTTGTATGTGCATGAGTTCCAGAACTGGGGTCAGAAGAGAGTGATGAGAATATGGAACAAATATCTTTGAAAGCAAGCATCAGAAAATGGAAATCAAAGATAAATTTCTGGTCCCAATGGTATCCAACCCATCAAAAATTCAGCAAGAGGGTAGAGACCAACAGATTGAACCTTCAAACTTTTACCACTGAACTTACAAAAAGATGGCCTTCACTTTACACGGAATTTTAAATGCAACTGAAGTTAATGATGATTAGTATTTTTAAAAACATCATTAAAATGCTACAATATCCAACTGTGGCCTCATGATCATCATAGTACGGGAGGAGTTATTTAGTCCATCAAGTCCATGCCACATGTTTACAAAAATCCAGTCCTTTCCCCTTCAGTTCCACTTCAGCCCTCCATTGACAGCCACACCTTCAGCTGCGAAGGAACTAAACCCTGGGATTCCTTCTCAGACTTTCAGCTACTTCACTTCTTTCATCTCTTGAAATGCATCTTGCCACTTTGATCAAGCTTACGGTCATCTGCTCAAATAGTTCGCTATGTGACTCTACATCATCTTTTTGCCCAGATGAAACACCTTCAGGCAGTCTACCAAATTCAAAGCTGTTATATAAATAAAAGTTATTGCTATTATATGGTAGAGATAACTCTGTGGAAAAGCCAATATCAAAAAGACAAGATTAGAATCTGAAGAAGAGTACCGTTGTAAAACAGATCCATTAACCCAGGCAGTAAAGAGATATGATAGATTGCCATTTTTGTTGTAGATACTTTGTCAGAATGCTTTGTGTGCAGACAGTTCTGATGAAGGTTTCATATTTGAGAACAGAACTGCTGCATTTTCCCATGATTTGTTTTTATTTCAATGAGGAGTAAATTGTTACTGCTGCTTACCACTGCTGCTCTGCAAATCTCCCTGCTATGCGCTGCAACGTGTGTCTTCAACATCACCAATGCAGATTACTACTATGGATCTTCTGAAATTGTATCTTTTATTTAAAAGTGCAGGTGACTAAGTAGTTTCCTCTTTTAATTGGTACAATCGTTTAAAAGCACAACACTGCAGGTGCTGGAATCCAAAAAGTAAACGCTGAGCTGGTCAGGCAGTCTTTGGAAAGAAAAACAATTAACATTTCAGGTTAATGACTTTTAATTGGAATGTTTCCATTTTCTCTCAGATGCTATCTGCCCTATCAAGTATGTCCAGTATTTTATGTATTTATAATATGCAAAATGAAACTCGGATAAGGGATTGTTAAATGTTTATGTTTAGCAAGTAGTGTATCGTTAGCAAAGCCATAAGTATGAAGAACACAGCAGCCTGGGATAAAATAAATTACACAGTGGTCCAGATGGTAGAGCTGCTGTCTGACAGCTCCAGCAACCGGCTTCAATCCTGATGTCCAGTGCTGTCTGTGTGAAGTTTGCATATTCTCTGTGACAGTGCAGGTTTCCTCTGGATTCTCTGGTTTCCTCCCACACCCAAAGATATGTAGGTGAGTGGCAAAATATGGGGGTGGGAGTGATTGACGGAATGTGGCAGATTAAAATGGAAATGCTGATTAAGAGTGGTGTAAATACATGCTTGATGCTCAATGTGGACTCAGTGGGCTGAGGGGACTGTTTCTGTGCAGTGATTCTATGACTTCACGAAAATGCCTAATAATTGGCTGTGCATTGGCAGTGGATGAGCTTGTACCTTCTATTCTAATTAATTGACATTGATGGCAGGACTGTTTTTTTAAAAAAAAGATCTTTCCAACTTTAGATTGAATCCTTGAAATAATACTATGCAAATGTGAGCACACTGCGCAAACAGCTTGCATTTCTAATTCAACACAAAATGCTGGAGGAACTCAGCGGGTCAGGCAGCATCTGTGGGGAGAAATGAAGAGTCAATGTTTCAGGTCGAGACCCTTCATCTGGACATGTTCCCCTGCAGGTGCTGCCCTGTGGGTTCCTCCGGAATTTAGTGTGTTGCTCCAGATTCCAGCATCTGCAGTTTCTTCTGTCTTGCGTTTCAAATTTGTGTTTAAGATGGAAGAATTAAGATACATAATAAAAATTAGAAAACCATTAAGATGAAAATCATTAAAATGGAAAATATTCACAGAGGCATAAGGAAAATCAAAGGAGGATAGCTGGGGGACTATGTCTAAGCTTTTAGTTAAAAAGACAGGGTTGAAGGTATTGAGGCGGATCTGTTTATTGAAGGAGCTCCAATGTATGGGGCCTAGTAGTCAAAGATATTGTTGGCTGTGTAAGTAGCCAGAGCCATAAACAGAAGAGTGGAGTCTGGAAAATTGAGTGAGTGGAAGACTCTGCACAAATAAGACCAAAGAAATGGGGGAATTTGAACACGAGCTAGTGTGGGAATGAGAACCAATATAGGCCCACATGAATCGGGGTAATAGACAGGTGTGGCTTGTTGCAAAATTAGATCTGGATGGCAGAACATTGGGTAAGTTTAGGTTTACAGGCAAAGTGAATGAAAGACTTGACGGGGCTATTGGGAGGAGCCGGGATTAACTTCAGCTGTGACTCCCATCTTCAGGAGACCATGACCTTTCACAAATTTTGCTCTTTGGTTCCCCACCCCCACCAATCCACCTCCCCTCTTTCTGGCTTCTCTATTTCATTGTAATTCACTTACTGTTTCCTTCAACTCCCACTCTACCAATACCATCTGAGACATCTTGGAACTTAGAGATGGAAAGACTTAGTATACATCATCAGTTTATGCCATTATACTCCTGGAGCTTTCAACTATATCGTGGAAATAAATATGTGATTCAGCAACAAAGGTTCCTAATTAACATGTAAATTGGTTTTGCTGTTTGGGTAGCATATTGGTCTTGAACATTGAGCTTGGCATGTAAATCCAAACACAGATGAGGCTGATTAGATGAAAGTTTCCTCTGCATGTCTTATGCAAATTGAATTTTGGCCCAGTTCCACATGACAGTACAAAACTCTCCAAAAGAAAATGGTATTGTTTACTCTCTGAGAAGCTAAGGGTGGAGAGTGCAGAGACTGGGAACTCGTGCAAATATCACAAGTAGAACAGTAAGCCTACATCAAGTGATTCTTGGATTTAAATTCCAGCATCATTCTCAGCAGACCTAAACTGATTCAAAGATTTTGAACAAAGCAAAATATTCAGGAAAAGGGTCTGTATGGAAAAAGTGACTAGAAAATGTGTTGGCCAGACACACAATTTGTATTAAGTCAGAGCTCTGCATCAGTCCCAGGTGATTGGCTTCTTAACTTAATGTCATGTGCGCTCTATCTTCAAGAAAACCTTTGTCAAATGGTGGTCACTTTTTAAACTGCAAACAACAGTGTTTTGCATGAAATGAAACAGAAGATACTGGCACAATGGTTAAGTTACTGGATTTGTAACCCAGAGGCTTGGACTCATAATCACAAGTTCAAATCCCACAATGACAGCTGTAGAATTTAAATTCAGTTAATAATCTGGAATTTAAAAAAAAATGAACTGCTGGGTTCTTGTGAATACCCACCTAATTCTGCAATGTTCATCAGGGGAAGAAACTAGGTTCCTTACCTGGTGAGAATGTGTGTAACTCTGGATTCACAGCAACATGTTCCTGTGATCAAGTGAGTACTCTGGTTTCCTCCCACATCCCAAAAACATGCAGGTTGGTAGGTTAATTGATTGCTCTATCACATCTCTAGTGTAGATGGGTGATGGGAGAATCAGAGGGTGTTGATGGGCATGAGAGACACAATAGGATTGATGCGATCACCATAAGACCAGGCACAAACTCAATAGGCCGAATGGCCTCCTACATCATGAGAAAATATGGGAAATGCATCAGAAGAAAAACACTTCTATGTTCGGAGTCAGATCTCACACAAAGGAAGATGGTTGTTGTTGTTGGAAATCATTTATTCCAGCCCTGAAGAAATTTGTCAGGCGCTTTTCCCATAAGCAACCATCTTCAGCTGCTTCATCAATGTCCTCCCTTCCATCAAAAGGTCAGAAGAGGGCATGTTCACTGTACAATGTTTACTTTCATTTGCAATTCATCACCAAATAAAGCAGCCCATGCCTGCATGCAGCAAGACCTGGACAATATTCAGGGAAAGGCAATGAACCAGATAGAACTTGTGTGATAGAAGTGTAAGGCAATGACTGTTTCCAACAGGTGAGGGTCTAACCAACTAGCCTTTATATTCAATGGCATTACCATCACTGAGTCCCCCACCATCATCATCCTGGGGGTCACCATGCACTGGAAACTCTATTACACCAGCTACATAAATAATGGCTACAAAAAGTCAGATAATTGTATCCTGCAGGGAGTGACTCATCTGATGACACCCCATAGTCTTTGCACTATCTATGCAGTGC
>JARFYF010000002.1:44369528-44379818 GCA_030265395.1 Rhina ancylostomus
GTCAGGACATTGAGTATAGGAGTTGGGACATTATGTTGCAGTTGTATAAGATGTTGGTGAGGCTGAACTTGGAGTACTGTGTACAGTTTTGGTCACCCTGTTATAGGAAAGACAAGGTTAAACTGGAAAAAGTGCAAAGAAGATTTATGATGATGTTGCCAAGACTAGAGGGCTTGATTTAAAGGGAGAGGTTGGCCAGGCTAGGTCTTATTTACTTGGAATGTAGGAGAATGAAGGGTGACCTTTTAGAAATGTTTAAAATTATGAGAGGCATAGATAAGGTGGACAATAACAATCTTTTCCCTAGGGTAGGGAAGTCCCAAACCAGGGGGCATAGATTTAGGGTGAGAGGGGAAAGGTTTAAAAGGGACCTGAGGGGCAACTTTTTCCACACACAGGGCAGTGAGTAGACGGAACGAGTTACCAGAGGAAGTGGTTGAGGCAGGTACAATAGTATCATTTAAGAAGCACTTGGCTAGGTACATGGAGGGGTGGGGCTGACAGGGATATGGACCGAACACAGGAAATTTGGACTAGCTTGGTGGGCACTGTAGTCGGCATGGACTCGTTGGGCTGAAGGGCCTGTATCCATGATGGCAGAATCAACTTAGTTTTATGAAAGGGAAACTGGGTTTGACAAATTTGATATTGTTTTTGGAAAATGCAATTAGTAGGGGAAATAAGTGTGAACAAAAGACATTTGATAGCACACCAGAAAAAGGGCTCATGGTAATGGGGATGGCTATTACATTGGAAAAGGTAGAGGACTGGTTTAAGAAAAGAGCACAGAGAAATGGAATAAACATTTCATTCTCAGGTTGCTTGTTCAGCATGAAACTGCTGACATTTCCATCAAGTTCTGGACCATTTTTCTCTGGAATAGATTAAACTTTTGTGTAGGTATGCATAGTACTTCAGTGAATGACTGACATCGGTGAGGTCAAATCCTACAATAAAAGAGTAAATTATCAAATCCAAAATAAAAGCATTTGAATTAATTGGACAGAAGCTGCCATAACACACAAAAAAATGCGTGTGTGTTTGAGAATGTTATCTGTGCTAGTCCTATCCTGTCATAAATTAATGGCTCTGTGATACATTAAACTGTTTAAAACACCTGAGAGGCTGTTTGATGTCCTATATGAGATTTAATGAACCATGTAATTAGGCAGAAATTAGTTCCACCTGAACCAGGACTCCATAATGCAATTTATTGTTTTTGAAAGGTCACATTTCAATCATTTGTTTTAAGACTGAGTGGGCTAAATCCCTCAATTTATGCGTTATATTTCACTCTAATAGCACTTGGGATCACTGTGGCTCTTCTCTAAAGTAATTAGCCCTACCCCCTCCATCCTATCCCATGTGAAAAGAACTAAAGATAGGACTCAAAGTGTGGCTCACATGAGCATACAGTTTGAACATGATTACATATGATGCACTCCTATTCTTAGTGAGCCATCTTTGTAGCACCTGGACAGGAGTTTTTGATTCTGTGTTCAACATCAACAAACTACCATTTTCCTCTGGCTGAAGTGAACAGTCAGAAAATCTGTGGCTAATAAGCAGTGGAAGCATTCCTCTTCTTTAATGTCAAATTTACTAAAGCCTCTGTGTCTTCCAAATATTTAGGGAGTACCTTTGTCACTAATTTATTCTTCCTGAGTAGGGAAAAGACTTGTCTGAATTAAATTTAATCTACTACTGCTCTGTTTAATTAACTCATCATCTAGCTTTTCCAATTTTGCAATATCAGGCAATTCTTTGGCGAACATGACTTCTACTCGGCTCAAGGATGCACATCTGACTTTCAGCCCTACTTACATTTGTACTTTCATGTTCTGTGGCCTATTTAATGCTGGTGCAAACTTAAACTAAACTGCTTCAGCTGATGCAATTGTGATTAATTATAAAAGCCTTTAGACTTTAAAAGCCTTTAGACTTTAAATGTGGGATCAAATAAAGCAATTTCACAAGAGCTTATGACATTAATTTTCTCAGGGCTTTCACGATTTTTGTATTTTTGTCTGGGAACGACTATTATCGACTGATAAGGGTCTCTATTGATCTTTTGTGACTACCATGGTCACGTTATTTGCATATTGGTGGGAGAAACACATTTGTGTCTTTTCCTTGAGATGACTAAGATATCCTGAAGAGGAGATTTTGATAGCAGGATTTAATGTGTCAGCTGCACCAGATGCAAAATTAGAATCAAAATTTTTACTGCCCCCACATAGTGAGGTGATGCTGTCTTCAGTTGCATCTATGTGATAATTTACTTCCTCAATTCAAATGACATAACTTGTAGCATGAACAATAATTATATTGGTTACTAAGAATGCTTAAGATTCTGGTCCTGGATTTCCTGCTCATTTGAGCAATGCAATTTAGGTGAGAAATATAAAAAGCATGTAGTTCTGATAAGGTGGCATCTGTTAGCAGGATGCCAACTACTCCTTTCTATTGTGTCCAAACATGTTGAATGCAGATTAAATCTAATAGTTGAAGTGGGCCCAAATGAGTATTTCAGAAAAAGGGTTTCAGTTCAATAAAACCTACTTTCTGATAATGGGTCTATTCTCAACATTGTATTGATATTGTTGTTATATGCAGTGGTTTCTTGAACAGTTGGCTAGGTAGCGGCACATCTTTCACTGCTCACTATTTCTGAACTCCATCCCACCAGAACCCTTCTGTCTCCTTATCTATCCTGCAAACAGCAAACTCTCTGGATACATTTGTTACAAATTGGTACCTGTGCCAGAATATGTGAACTTCCATACCCTTGTAATCCTTGGAAAGGTCAGGCTAATCTCTCATCAATGAATCATGATTCCTGCTTTACCTTGTTTATGATGGTGTAATGTTATGGCACATTTTTAATTCCTATTTGTAAAATAGTAGCCAGGTAAACAGTAGTCAATACAAATTTACATGAGGAATGTCCAGACTTAAAAGAATTGGTTAGATTTACAATTGATACCTAATGAGATGAGACAGTGAATCAGTGAGGGAAACTCTGAAGGTTACAAGTTAGACAAAATATGTAACTAGGGTATACAACACTTGACATTTATTACTGAAACTTGCAAAGAACCCTATTTTAGAAGGAAAATAGACAATATTTACTCATTGAATGACCAAGGATATCAATTCAGCCCATCTCTCACAGCATAAACTTTCAGCTAATATCTGAAATCACCTACTGATGATTGACACAGAAACTTACACAGACCCCTTAACCTTCTCTCAATTTAAACAGCTCAATGATGTTAATTTACTTAACGGAGAAGAACAGCATATTTCAATGAACATTATCATCAGACATACTCAACTCCTTACCTTTACAGGAAAACCTGCAGGGATAATCACTTGCACTTCTATCCTTTCTCCTCCTTAAGATATCAATTCCTTTTTAAGATGAATTTCTCCAGTCCAGGATGCTTCTGGTCTTCACTCAAGCCACCACTGCACATGTTTAACATTTGATAGTCATGACACACTGTTCTAAAACATGAGAAGCAAACTTGAAGTAAAAGTTACATTTATATGGAGCCATTTACTAATGAAGGATATTCCAAAGTATTTCACAGCCAATTAAGTATGGTTACAATGGACTTTAACAAGACCAATTTGTACTCAGTGAGATTCCATAAATAATACTGTGGTGTTGGTCAGATATTCTGTTTCAGTGGTGTTGAATGAAGGATAAATATTGGCTATCACAAGAAAGAAGGATTGTTTTTCTTATAACTGAAATTGTGCTATGGGATATTTTATAGCTGCCTAAGGAGTCAAGTGAGGTTTTAAGTTTAATGCCTCATCCTGAAGAAGATAGCTCTGATAGCGCAGGATTGCTTCCCTATTCCAATAGTATGTCAACCTAGATTATATGATCAAGACCCTCATTTCCACAACTTTTTGACAAAGGCAAGAATGCAACCACTGAGCCACAGCTGACAGTTTAATGTTGTGCATGTACTGTTATCTTCTATTATCTTTAAATAATGTGGAGAAGAGGAATCTTATGAGATTATTTATTTAGCAATCCGAACAGCAGATAAGACTAACCTAACTGTAATCAAACCTTTTTGGTGGAAAACACAAGGGAGACCCATGGTAAATGTGGGGGGAGTGGAGGAGAGCTGGTATGAGAGGAGATAATTTTTTTATATGGGGACCTACCTAATAGAGGGCATGAAGTCCACGGCAATCAACTAGAAAAGGCAGTTCACTTTTGTCATGTTGATGCAGACCTCAAATGTCCTGCTTGTGAATGAATGGCTTGAAATGGATACATACAAGAATTCTGCATATCATATCAAAACATAATTTACACACTGTTTTATGCTGCTGCATGTATTTAGGTAACCTTTGTGCATATTAACATCACACTCAGTGATGAGGAACAATTGTATCTTGTGATTGTGAGTTTGATTTAGCTTCTTTGCATAATATGCAAAACCACCGTACTTCACACAAATGTTTCTGGGCCTTTATGTCTTCAGAGAGGGTCAGATTATAATTCATGGAAGCTGTAACACTTGTCTCATTACATTCCACTTTGTGGATGCTGAAGAGTTTAGTTTTTAAATAGTGAGTGATGTTATCTCAATGGCTTAGCAAACAGTGAGGGATGCTGGTCCTAAGACCAGTCACTGAAAATTCATGCCTCACTACTTCAGCTATGGAAAAATAAATTAGTTGATCAATGTTTTGCTTCACAATTGATTCCAGAAAAATGAAACAAACATGGAACATATGTTTAAAATATGTGCTCAAGAATAAACATTTAATCTTTAAGGGTTATTCTAATAAGATTTAGATGGCTATCTTCCCTGGACGTTAATTTGGAAAAATAAGTCATACTAAAGATGATGATAATAGAGGAATCATATTTTAAGAAATGTGTCTGTATGTAAATAATATTCCGAATTGGTTCATTCTACGAATGTACCAATGAAAAGAGTAGTTAATATATGGTCACCCATTTCATGGCATGTTGCAAAGTCAAATAATTTAAATAAACTCAGTATTAAATTTTGCAAGTGAATACGTACATTTTAAATCTTAATGTAAGTCCGTTTATAATCTAGGTCGACATATTACTGGAGTATTGCAACTTTAGTGCACTGTTGCATTGTCAAAGGAGTTATCCTTTGGAAGGAACATTGAACAAAGGTCTTGTATTCCTGACTTAGTGATTTAAGCAAAGCCATTAGAGATCCCACATCACTATTCAAAGAGCAGCAAATTCTCTTGGGCCCTTGCCAGCATTCTTCCAATACATAGAAGATTAGTTATCATTCAACTCATTATTGCTTGTGGGATGTTGCAAACACAAATGGTCATCAAGCCTACCCATTCAAAACTTCTCCCATTTAAATGTAAGTGAGGCATTTTTACATAACAACATTGATATATTTGTTGTATTATTAATATATCAAATCCACAATTTGGAACATGTCATAATTTGCATAAGAGTTCACAAAAAGTTGTAACGCATGATAACATGAACCTCAGAGACCAGGAATTTCTTGGTGTTAACCACGGTTTTAGTCCAGGTGACAAGGAAAAGATATCTGACCTCAGAGTGTACTTTTGCTGGGTAAATAGTGTATTAGGAGAAAGAAAGGGTTCCTTTTCCTCTAAACTTAGTCATCTCAACTGAAAGCACAGCTCTCTCGTTGCCAGATTGAGTTGTCCTAACTGAATACAATTCTAGTAATCAGCACTAAGCCGCGTCTGTGAAAAGCTACTACTTTGTAAAGTGGGTGCAGTAAAATAATATAAACAGACTTTCACACCAGCACGAATGTATTTGGGCAATATAGATCCAAACTATTGGATGCAAATTGGGATAGCAAATGATGCAACCGAAGCAGATAATATGATGTCTTTTTACCTCAGGATCAGATTTATTATCACTGACATATGACGTGAAATTTGTTATTTTGCGGCAGCAGTATACTGCAAAGACATAAAATCTATAAATTACAAGAATAAATAAATAGTGCAAAAGAAGAATAACGAGGTAGTATTCATGCGTTCATAGATAGTTCAGAAGTCTGATGGCGGAGGGGAAGAAGCTGTTCTTGAAATTTTGAATTTGGGTCCTCAGGCTCTTGTACCTCCATCCTGATGATGGTAATAAGAGGGCACGTTCCGGATGGTGAGGGTCCTTAATGAGAGATGCCACCTTCTTGAGGCACTGCCTCTTGAAGTTGTCCTTGATGATGGGGGAAGGTTGTGTCTGGGATGGAGCTGGCTGAGTCTGTAAACCTCTGTCACCTCTTGCGATCCTGTGCATTAGAGGCTCCATACCTGGCTGCAATGCAACCACTCAGAATGCTCTGCACCATACATCTATAGAAATTTGAAAGAGTCTCTGGTGACATTCCAAATCACCTCAAACTCCTAATAAAGTACAGCTGCTGGCGTACCTTCTTTGTGATTGTGTTGGACCCAGGTTAGATCCTCTGAGATGTTGATGCCCAGGAACTTGAAGCTGCTCACCCTTTCCACTATTGACCTCTCAATGAACATGGTGTGCATTTTCCCAACTTCTTCCTGAAGTCCACAATCAATTCCTTGGTCTTGCTGATGTTGAAAACGAGATTGTTGTTGCAATACCACCCAACCAGCTGATCTATCACACTCCTGTACAACTCCTCGTTGCCATCTGAGATTCTGCCAGCAACAGTGGTGTCATTAGCAAATTTATAGATGGTGGTTCAGTTGTGCTTAGCCACACAGTCTTGAGTGTAGAGAGAGTTAGAGGAGGTCGAGGAGATGAGTTAGAGAGTGTCGAAGAGGAGATGTTATTGCCGATCTGCACTGACTGCAGTCTCTCTAATAAGAAAGTTGAGGATCCAGTGGCAGAGGGAGGTACAGAGGCCCAAGTTTTGAAGTTTTTTTACTGGTACTAATGGAATTGAATGCCGAGCTGTAATGAATAAACAGCAGCCTGATGTATGTCTTGCAGTTGTCTAGGTGTAGGTGCTCCAAAGCAGATTGGAGAGCCAGTGAGATTGTGTCTGCTGTAGACCTGTCATGGCAGTAGGCGAACTGCTGCGGATCTAGGTTCCTGCTGAGGCAGGAGTTAATTCTAGCCATAACCATCTTCTTGAAGCACTTCATCACAGTAGATGTGTGTGCTACCGGGCGATAGTCATTGAGGCAGCTCACCTTGCTCTTCTTGGGCATTGGACTGACTATCGCCCTTTTGAAGCAGGTGGGAACATCAGAATGCAGCAGTGAGAGGTTAAAAATTACCTATGCAATTAATAGTGCATTTAAGAATAGGCACATAATACATTGATCCACAAATAGAAGGATACCTTTTGATGATGCAAATGATGGAATCACACAAGATAATTCTAACCATCTAACACTGGACTATTCTATGTTGTTAAGTGTTGTTAATTACAAAGGAAATAAAATTACAATTAAAAATGCTACATCTCTACGGAAATTAAACAGAAGTGTTGAAAACAAATGTTAATGAATTCTTTTTCATTACTTAATTCTTTACTGAGGCCATTGCACTCTGCTGCAGCAATATTAGATGCTGCAGCAAATCTCCATTTCTTTGGAAGTGGATGACTACCCGAGATGTACATATTAATTTCTCTGATGCCTGCATGTGTAGTTAGTCAGAGGGAGAAGTAATTGGAAGATAGAGGATAGGATTAGTGTTGGAGATCAGTGGCATTGTGGCAAACAGAAAATTTGGACCTAACATTTTATATTGTGATATGGTATAGTTTAAACTGAAGTACAAATGTAGAAAGTAATTTGCATGCTCATTTAGTGAAAATACATTGAAATTCATATTACAATTTTATTCCAGAAATTATTGTTGATTTTGGTGGCCAAAGATTTAGTGCATTTCCACAGCATTACTTTGGAATATTAATGGCAATGCTAACCTTCATTTCAAACTGGAACAGAGGGCAAATGAATACCAGATGCATTGATTAATTGCTACCAATATTGTAAAGAGTATGTAGCAGGCTAAAAATCAAATGAGTCAGCATTAAAGCAGACAGATACAAAGCTTTTCTTATGTGATTCATGTAATTATCAATACAAATTGCAAATTATGCAGAATTAGCATTGATTACTATATTTGCAAGTTGAACAGCAAGTAACTGTAATAAGCTTTGCTCCAATTGAGTTGCATCTGACCCCTTCACACATCAGGTCTAATTATCTGTTCCCCAAAACCAGCCTGTCATCAGAAGCTTACTGCTTAGAGGATGGGAAAAGGATTTGTTTCCAGGGATTCAAAAGCTTGCAAGTCAAATAAATAGAAAAATCTGCAATATTCCTGATATACTAATACATGATGTAAAGAGGCTGCTGCAAGAAATGTAGCACAGGAAAATTTCTTTGGTTAAATTGTAGAGCATCATTTACACAGATAGGGTCAAACTCCAAGATAGAGTTGCTGTCTCCAGGTTATATGTTTATTTCTCATTCAGGATTATTCTAACAGATTACTTAGTTGTCACATTGCCATTTGCAGGATCTTGCAATGTGGAAATTTGCTGCTACATCTCTGCATTGTAATAGTAGCCTGCACTTCAAAAGAAAACACATCATTGCCTGTAGAGTGCTTTGGTATGACTTGAGAGGAATGTAAAATAAATGCAAGTTTCTTTCTCTTTTCATTTCTTCTTTCAAATATACAAGAGACTTCAGTGAATTGGGTAAGCATATATCCCTCTGGACTTTTTACTGAGGTGAGAAAAACATTTATTCCATTCTCTCTCATTCAAATTACCTTAGATTCTTTTAAGTACTTACTTTAATTGCCTATTCCACACCAGGACACCAATTTACAACATCAACACACACCCATGGCTATTAGCATACTTAGCACAGACAAAGGCTATTCTGCCGAGACAGTGCTGGTGTTTAATCTCCACAATACCCATCCATTCTAATTAATCTGATCTCAGGCATTCAGCATTATTTTTAATTCCCTTTTATAATCATATATTTGTTTTTGATAACATTTAAACTGTTTTCCTCAACCACATCTTGTGGTAGTAAAGTCAATGCTTTAACTGTTGAGTAAAGAAGTTGTGCCTCATTTCCCATATGGATTTATTAGCAACCATCTTGTTTTATGCATCATGGTTTTAGATTGTTGCATGTGGTAGTATCCTTTCCACATGTATCCTGCCCAATCAAATTAAAAAAATGTGAAGACATCTATCACATCTCATTTAAGCCTACTTTTTCGTGATGTCTAATTTTTCTTGACAGCTGTAATCTTTCAGATCTTGCAAATTATGTTTGAATTTTCTCCAGTGTTTTTCTTTGTAATCTAGAAACTACAACTCTCACCTTCCAAGAGAACCCGTGCAGCTTTAACATTAAGTCAATATTTTAATACTGTCTCATTTGAAATTAATCTTAGTGCCTTGTTAACATTTTGATTGCTTTGTTGACCCCAGTACTACTTTTATTAGTTTAAGTGAATCCAGATTTCTTTGCTCTTCTACTTCATAGTTTCTTATTTTTGAGAAGCAGATGTTATTTCTTTTTTTTTAAGTATGTCATTCTATAATTATTAATGGTAAAATTAATTTGAAATGTAGTCATTCTATCAGCTTGTTTTCTGCCTTCTTGAGTTATGGTGTACTCTTCTTCAGCACTATTCATACCCCTCTGTTATAGTTTTACATCTGCAAAATTTGATTCTGAGTTACATATTTGTAAGCCCAAATTATTTAAATAAATCATGAGTAACTGTGGTCAAAGCACAAAACTTACAGAACATTGAATTCTACTTTCCCCAAATCTGAATAACTACCTTTTATTTCTGCTCTATGCTTTCTAGTTTTAAGACAGTGTGCTATTCATTTAGCTACTTCTTCCATGGCTTCATTTGGTCTGTGAATCAAATGTGGATTACCTTAACTATTTTTTTTGTGAACTTCACATTCTTAGAGGGCATCACCAAAAACACACTTCAAACAAATTTTGCAGAGAGCTTTTCCCCAACCTCTGCTTCATTCTAGCCTTATCATAACTACCTCCCATTTTTCTTTTTTCTAGATGAACCATTAACCATTCTTTCTAGATATCTTGGTTCAGTTTCCAAACTTGTAAACTTTTTTTGTTGGCCCCTGCCCATATTAGAACATAACAGCACAGTACAGGCCCTTCAGCCCACAATGTTGTGCCAACATTTATCATGCTCTAAGATCTATCTAACCCTTCCCTCCCACATAGTCCCCTATTTCTCTATCATTCATGTGTCTAAGAGTCTCT
>JARFYF010000002.1:44387868-44399380 GCA_030265395.1 Rhina ancylostomus
GGACTATCACCTCACGATCTATCTTGTGACTTCGCATCTTATTGCACTGCACTTTCTCAGTAGCTGTGACACTTTACTCCGCACTGTTATTGTTTTTTTTCCTGTACTACATCAATGCACTCTGTACTGACTCAATGTAACTGCACTGTGTGATGAATTGACCTGTATGATTGGCTTGTAAGACAAGTTTTTCACCGTACCTTGGTACAAGTGACAATAATAAACCAATACCAATACCAAACTTCTTTCCATCTTTTCTTTCATTTAACATATTCCCTCATGACAAATTATTAAACATGATTGCCTTTAAAACAGTGTGAAGATTGTGCTGATTTGTTTTAATTAAAGTATTATCACCCTGCAGAAATAAAGTAAACCATCCTTCAATGCTATAAAAGAGACTGCAAGTACAATATCATTTTGCTTTTGATGGCTTTGATCAAATCACGTTTTACTTCCACAGGAGCTGATAGAAAAAGAATTGACATTTTTTGTAAATACAGAGCAAAATATTTTGTACTAACTCCATAACTCAATGTGAATCGAACTATTAAAGAGACTGAGACAGTACCAATTACTGTAGCTTTCAAAATGTAAGAGGTGACCTTCAGCTACACAACCTGAAGGCCAAGTAGGAAAATAATCCCAGTCAACGTCACTGAATAATTACATCACTAATGTGGACCTGCAAGACGTACAGCTGTAGTTTCCAAGTTGCATATAGTTAAAATTTAACAAATCATATACAGCGATGCTGAACACACAAAAGCATTCATTAGAACTGGTAATACTTCCAAGACATTTACAGATAAGTTACATTCAGTTTTCATTAGCTGCCTCTAGGTTTAGTTTGGAAAAGGAAAACCAAATTTAAATTAACTATAGGGGGAGTGATAACTAAGTATAATCTATGAATTATATTACATAATGATCTAGAAGGAATAGAATAATTTTATGGATTAAAAAGATCATGTTGTCAGAGTAAATCAAAACTGGAATGCACCTTGATATAATTTCACATGCTTATAATATTTTTCTGTAAACATTATCTATACCAATACATTGTCATAGAGTAATACAGCATGGAAACAGACCCTTTGGCCCAACTGGTCCATGCCAACTACAGCATGCACCCTACTAGTCCCAGTTGCCTGAATTTGGCCCATAACCCTTCATGTGCCTCCACTCCATGTACCTATTCAAATGCCTCTTAAATGCGGCAATTATACACACCTCAACCACTTCCTCTGGCAGCTCAGTGGAGGTACTCACTACCCTCTGTACAAAGAAGTTACCTCTCAGGTCCCTTTTAAATCTCTCCCCTCTTATCTTGCATCTGTGCCCTCTAGTTTTGGACTCCCTAACCTTTGGGAAAAGAAAAGTCCATCTTATCCATACCCCTCATGATCTTATAAACTTCTATGAGATCACCCCTTATTCTTCTACGCTTCAAGGAATAAAGGTCCAGAGTGGTCAACCTCTTCCTATAACTCAGGCCCTCTAATCCACGAAGCATCCTTGTAAATCTCTTCTGCACCTTCTCCAGCTTGACAGCGTCTTTCCTGTAACAGGGTGACCAAAACTGTATACAATACTCCAAGTGCAGCCTCACCAACAACTTACAAACTGCAACATAATGTACCTACTGCTAAACTCAATGCCCTGACTGATGAAGGCCAGCATGCTAAACACGTTCTTCACCACCCCATCTACTTGCGTGACCATCTTCAGTGAACTGTGCACTTGTACACTCAGGTTCCTCTGTTCCACCACACTTGTCAGCGTCCTGTCATCTCTGTATAGGTCCTACCCTGGTTTGACTATCCAAAATGCATCACCTCACACTTCTCTAAGTTGAAATTCATTTGCCATTCCTGAGCCCATCTCCCTAACTGATCAAGATCTCTTTGCAAGTCATTGTAACCTGCTTCACTATCAACAAGACCTCCTTAATTTAGTATCATCAGCAAATTTGCTAATCATGCATTCATATCCAAATCATTTACATAAATAACGAATAACAGAGGTCCCAACACTGATCCCTGGGGCACTCCAGTAGTCACAGGCCTCTAGTTGGAGAATCGACCTTGAACCATTACCCACTACTTCCTATCATCGAGCCAATTCTGAATCCCATGTGACCTAGCCTTCCAGATCAGACTGCCATGCAGGACCTTGTCAAAGGCTTTACTAAAGACTATATGGATAACATCCACTGCCCTATCTTCATCTATCCCCTTACTTATCACTTTGAAAAGTTCCACAAGATTTGTCAGACATGACCTCCCACACACAAAACCATACTGACTATTCCTGATCAGGCCTTGATTATCCAAGTGATGGTAGGTCTTGTCCCTCAGAATTCCCTCCAGTAACTTCCCTATAACTGAAGTCAGGCTCACCAGCCTGTGGTTCCCTGGCCCGTCTTTGCTACCCTTCTTGAACAAATAAACAACATTAGCCATCCTCCAGTCTTCTGGAACTTCACCAGTGGCTAATGACTGAGCAAATGTCTCTACAAGGGCTTCTATGATTTCTTCCCTGGCTTCCCATAAGGTCTATGGGTACACTTGGCCAGGCTCTGGGGAGTTGCCAACCTTAATGCACTTCAAGGCTGCAAATATCCCCTTCCTCATAATAAGCAGGTGATCCAAGACCTCACTACTTATTACCCTCATTTCTTTAGCATCTATGATACTCTCCTTGGTAAACACTGAGGAGAAATACACACTAAAAATCTCAGCCATATCTAGTCCGCTAGATATAAAAATACAAAACAAGCTATTCAACTATGATCTTAATGCACTCTTTATTATTTGCCAAAATCAATAACATTCAAGATTAAATTACTTGACTTGTGGTTTATTTCACCATGGAATGCAGAAACAACAAATTGTCTCAAAAGAGAATATGCTGAATGACTGCTGAATCTAAGGCAAATTCAGAGTATATTTACTTTTCTACTCATATGCTTGGTTTGCGGCTGTTCAATTACTGTTAGTGCCACATCAAAGCTGTGCCAGATGACCTATTTCTCATTTTTTGTCACTGGAAACTCTATTTCCAGATTTTAAAAAAGACTATTGCTCTGCTGAATAATAATATACTTACATCCCAGTATATGAGTGGATGCTTTTGCATTTTAAACCCAATGTATCTTCAGACCTGCAAACTCTAGCCATTTCCTTGGAAACAAACAATGGATTTCTAAAGAAATTATATAATATTGTGTTTCATTTGCACAGATTCTATATCAAGTATATTTTATCTTTTGGTGATGGCCTTCCTAAACTAGCTTTTTTATTTGAGGTTTAAATAATTTGGTCTGCCTACAATTACATGATGGGCAAAATTAACAATGAGGCTAATGGCACTTGCCATTATTTGTCCACAGCAGTATGAATTCTATTCAAGTGGTCTCCATTAGAGCATAAACAAGGAAAAGTCAGTGTATTTTTTTTAAAGTTTAGTATTGATTTTTTTTTGACAGAATAGATATCCATTCTGGAGCACCCCTACAAACTTTACATTGTTTTTTTTAAACTGATAAAAATATTCTTTTCAGCAGTAATACACACAAAATTCTGGGGGAACTCAGCAGGTCAGGCAGCATCTGTGGAGGGAAACAGTCGGCATTTCAGGTTGAGACCCTTCATCAGGACCAGATCATTTGTGTGTTGCTGCTCCAGATTCCAGCATCTGCAGAATCTCGTGTCTCAGAGCTGTTCTTTTCATCTGGGTCTACTTTTTTTTGGAAATAATAAAACAAAGCAAAAGTAAATTGCTTATTTTCAACAAAATACCTAATGTTGCAATTCGACACAGAAGAAAAATGGGATGGTGTTCCAAGCTGTGTAAATTTTGTTTCATATGCAGAGACTAGCTAAACTGAAAAAAGAATAAAAGCTTTAGGAGCACCACTAGGTATAACTTGCTTACATGAAAATATCCTGTTCATCCATATTCTTCATATACTGCCTATTAACCAGTATTCTATCCATACTAACATATATCCCTCAACCCCATGACCCTTATCTTGCACAGCAACATTTTACACAGCACCTTTGTGTCAACTCAACTTAATAAAGAGCCATTTAAAGTACAGTTTTGACAGCCTGGGAAATATGCACTTTTGGCAAGTCTTGCTCCCCCCCCCAAAAAAAAACACTCACTCATTCAAAATCACACTGGATTTCAACAACTATCACAAATTCTTACATGATTGCAAGAAGCCATTTGACCCATCTTGCATGTGGAAGCTCTTTGCAAGATCTATCCAATTATTTCTACTCCTGTTTTTTTCTCACTGCTTGCAAAATTTTACATTTTAAATATGCATTCTTTATTTGAAAATCATTACTGACTCTGCTTTGCTTCTTCACAGAACTTCATTACTCACCATTAAGAAAATATTGCTGTATATTTTTCTCATTTCCAAAGTACAGAACATCACAATTCTCCACAATGAACCTCATATCTGCAGTAGTTTACCTATTCATTTGTTTACCTCTTTCCATTGTAATTTCCTGGTCCTACCAATACACCTTTCTGTACCTCCTAACTTTTGCTATTCACACACATTGACATACTTGTCCATTCCTTCAGTGAAGTTATTTATATAAATGTGAAAAGTCTCTTCATTAAACACTTAGCTACTTATCACTTCCCATCAATCAGAGAGCAACTTTTCACTTTTCCTCTCAGACTTCTACCTTCTAACTGATTATTAACCCCCATCACAAGTTACTTCTAATTCCACATCATCATTTTTGCAAGTAACCTTTTGTGCAGGCCTTACCAAATATATAGACATGTGCTATGATTAGTTTGCAGCTATGATACATGTCATGACTTGTTTGAGGGAAGAGTTTTTAAGGAATTAAGAAGGCTGCCTTTTAAACTATCTTCTGCTGCATTATGAACATTTAGGGTCAGGAATCAAAATTTTGTAAGGCAGTGCATAAGTAATTTAGATGCCACCGTTGCACTAATAAAAGGACGTGATATCCTATTTTGACTAACCTGGATGTTTCCATGAATCTAATCTGATAATGCCAGACATTGCAGCATTGCAACCATATCTGGAACATGTTGAAAAATGCATTAAAATTAGCAGCAGCCTCCCTGTCACACAGAGTAACTTGTTTAGGTACTCAGCACAATAAAAGACTTGAGTAAACTCCAAAACCTCCCAAATACTTTCCGATTCCCTTTTCTCAAAGAGAGATTCCTGTGGCATTCCATTTCTTACACATTCAGAAAGTTCCCTTAAGGTTCCTGCATAAACATTCCTTTTTTAAATAAATGTAGGCACTTAAAGCTATACTTTTGCTGCAAGGTCATTCACAAATTCCAAATCTGAGGTTCAGTCAAGTTGCACAAATAATTCTGCCCAACGAGAAAACCCATATTCAAGTGTTGAGCACTTTCAATTGAGAGGTTAACCTAATTTAAAAAAATGTTCAGAATTTAACCAAATAACTCTATTTCTCCAGTGGTAAAAAGCACTGAGGAGTTTGTACTTTGTTCTCCTTTACAGCTTTTGATTCAATTCTGTTCCACTGAACCTGTAATCAGTGACATACAAAAGCATAATCCTCTCTAAACTGTTAAGTGTCTTTTGTTTTATCTTTCCACATAATTTATTTTCAAATGAACATTTTTGCACATTAAAATGAACCAGATTACATCAATCAGATGTTGCTTTTGAACATAGAAAAATATATTAGTGAATAATAGAAGCATCCTTGTATCTGGAGACGAAAATATATTGTAAGACAACAGGCTTTTCTGTTTTAGCAACAGTTGACAGCTATAGTATAGTGTTAATTGTAGAAATGTCACTTTGTTTACAGGGACTATTTATTTTCTGGATGTTCTGGGTACAAGAAAATGTTAATTTTGATAATCTATTGAATACATTCCATATAGAATGCATTATGTAAAGTTATAAGACCTAGTTCTGCTGGACAGGGCCTTGTATGTGGCCACATACATTAGTCAAACTCCCCAGCAAAATAATATCACACAACAAATGAAAACAGGTGACTGGTGCAAGGATTCACCCTCTACCCCTACCCTATTCTCACTACAGGTGGTGTCCCCTACCACATGATCTCAGCCAGAGTTTACTGTAATTGACTGCAAACTCTACTCCTCCCCTGTACTCAAATGCAGCACTGATCCAAACCTGTACAGCAAAACATGAACATCAGTCCCTGAGAACATTCCTAACTCTCATCTGCACCTCATGACTAATAACCACTTGAATTTCTTCATTAACTCTCCAATGATGGTCTAGTGAAGGGAAAGCTTTTGGGTGGCAGTCTGATCACGATGCCTTGGGGCTCACACATGCAACCTGATCCATATTGCTGATTTAAAGCACTTTTGCTTTGTCATGTACATTAAGTCAGCCAGTCACTGATTGTTTTCTAGAGTTCATACCTAATAACTAATACAATACATATACAGCAGTAACAGCGTCTTACAATCAGTATCAAGACATGGTGCTTTTTCAAGTCTACAGGTTATAAGATTACTAGAATTAATACAGAAGCAATAGTCACAATGATATCAGTCTGCAGCAGTCCATAGTTCAATCTGAATTTGAGCCACCAACCAATAGCTATTAAGCAACAACGGTTAAGCACAGAGGAATAGCTGATGGGCACAGAGATAAATTGGAGTAAACTCACACGCATGTGGGAAATTTGCATACAATGAATGCCATGCTTCCCAAATAAATCATGTATTGTTAAATCTCTTTGTTCTGGATTTACCCATAAATGAATATTTTGCAGATCAGTATAACACATCATCCTTGAACAGCAGCCTCAAGAATGCAATACTCAGTATTTAACTGAAATAGCAGCTTATATTACAAATACACAATTGTTTGACTCAGAAGCTTGTCTATTCTGTGGTCAATAAAATAATTTGGAGATATTACATATTTTTATTTGTTTATGGTGGTGTTGCTGGGTTGGTTAAAGAACAGCTCTATCAAACTAATCAAACTATTTAAAACATACCAAGTTTAATGGGAACAAATCAATTTCATATATTTTAAAGTGTTTTCTGTGGACAATTGAGAGTAGCACATCAAGGTTGTATTCCACTCTTTAGATAATTCATGATCAGAAATGAAAATTCAGAAAAAAATGTTTTGTCATTTATTCTTATCTTTGCCTCCAGAAATAAAATATATTCAGTGTATGTCTTCTGCTGCCTTTACACCATTTTAATAGCTCAGATTTCCAATTCCCCTATGGCCACTGCAAATACCATTCAAGCAAAAAATTTTACAAAAAGGCAGGATGAGGAATATGGGGTTGAGCTATCTGCCCCATTAGTTCAACCGACTAGTTCAACCTTTAGTTAGATTCAAATGTGCTCATTCCTAGAAAAGTAACATTTGAACTGGCTCATAGAATGATTTCATACAGTGGACCGATTGTATTTTATCAACAGAGAAACTTGAACTGGAACAAATTACACTGACTGACAATAACATTGATGGCTCAATAATTTTTAACAAAGAACTCCATCAATCTAAGTTGACTGCAGCCAAATATTTATAATTTTAATATGTTTATTATAGCAATTGTGTTCAATCACCCTGAGAGAAAATAATAAATAATCAGAATCAAGTTTTGCTTGATGTGCACAAATGAGCATTTGTTTGGTGTTGCTAATTACTTTCAGGTCCAGGTTGATTTATCTTTCAAATATTTAATACCTGCACTTACCTTTAGAAAAACCTGGAGATCTTGAGTTTGCATGTGATGAAGAATGTCTTGTTGCAAGTGTTTCAGCAAAGCAATGCACATGTAAACCTGATAATCAGGGCCCAAGATAATACAGATGGCAATGTAATGTCCAATTTCAGTCCAGTTCAAATAGTTCCAGAAACATTGAGCCAGCCAGTGTTGACAAATCTGTGTACAATTAAGAAAAATGAAATGTTTACACATTTCAACTGATCACAGAAAAAGAAATTTGTAAGGGAATTTGAGGAAGATAACCTTACTTTGTGTTCAAATGCTTACATAGACCACATGAGGAATCAAAAGCTAAAGGGTTTATCCTAGACCTTGCTGCCATAGGAGGTGTCAGATACAATCATTATGTTCAGAAGACATTTAGACAGGCACTTTAATAGGCAGGGGATAGAAAGATATGCACCTAATGTGAGTAAATGGGATTATCGTAGTTGGGCAAAAAAGTCATCATGGATGTGGTGGGCCAAAGGACCTCTTTCTGTACTGTACAATTCTATGACTATGATAAAAGCCTCCATGATGCTGTTCTGCAGCTTAAGCAACCCTACATAACAAAGAGTAGCACTACAATTTTAATCTATTTTTGAGTATAACTTGATTAGGAATCATCTACTACCATGTTTAACATTCTATAATTTCATTTTAACAGCCTGCACAAGTGCCAGTTTTTTAATATCCATTGGATCCTAAAATTACAAAAATATTTGAAGAAAAATTTTCATTCAGCACTCAAATCTAAACTGCAGCAATAAAGAGTCTCTGAAAAATTGACAAAAAAGAATGTATGTACAATTTGTGCACATGCAGTTTTTCTTCAGACCAAAAACTCACTTTCTGCTAATTTTTCAGCACACAAGGTTAGAAACTGCAAAATGCGGCAGTGGAGCCAATATAACTTGATCAAAACTGTTGTTAAAAATCTATATTCAGGTTTTATATGTAGTGGTAAATTATAACCGAAATTTTACTGATCATTTCACACTTCTTCCTTTGAATGGAATTCCTGCTTTCACTATAGGTATAAAACCACAATAAAATGTGAATCAATTTTAAAACAGACAACAAAATGTTTAGCATAAGTCAAGGTAAAAGATGAATAGTGTCTAGCTCCCATTACTCCATACAAGAGAGGGAAAGAAGAATGAAATTACAAGTAATTGGAAGAAACATAAGAATAAACAGCACAAAGCACTCTCATTAAAAAAATCCCATTGAAGAATTTCATCACACCATTAGTTTTTCCTTGAGTTAATCTCAACAATAAAAAGTTCTATATATAAAATTTAAAAGTGTATTCGGAGAAACATGAGGAGATTTAACTGAAGACAAGTTGCCATATGCTAAATTTTCAGGGCATTATTTGATGGAACTACAAGCTCTCAGATAAGGCATTGTAGAATCTCTTCCACAATGCTGCTTAATTTGATATTGATCTATCCAAGAGTTGGCAAGAGACAATACTGATTAAATATTTATTTCCACAAGTGAATGCAACCCTAATGTTGCACCTTGTCAAAAAATATGGAACATTCTTATAATAAGTATTTTATTATATTCAGAGATAGTTTTCATAATAAAAAGATAAAAATATATTTGACTTTGGGGGATTAAATTTGATTAGCACAGGGATTGTGATGTAGGGTTAACCTGTGTTCACTGCTTCAAATGTGGGCAGCATGCCAACTTCATGCAGGCTGCTAAGTAATGTAGTTGCTGTGTGCTGCCAGCATTTTACTGCACTGCTGACTCTATGCATGCTTCAGGAGGGAGCCCAAAATTGTGAAAGATGAACCTACCTTACTTAAAGGTATATTGTGTTTTCAATAATTAGAAATTTCCATGGTAATGTCTTCAATGAAGGCAATGTGTGACACTGTTTCTTGTGCAAGTTCAAGTAGGAGAATAGCTCTTTAAACATCCTGCATGGATATAGCTTCTGGTTTACGGCCTTTCTCTTCATCCATCCTATTCTAGCTGTATCACTCTGCGTGCCCTTTGTTCATTCTGAAAATTATTCTGAATCCCAAGGGGAAAAATTAATAATACATACAAGTGTGAGAGTAACTGGTTTATGCAGAAACCTTGAAGTCAAGACAAAGTAATTCAGAGATGAGTTTTCATCTAGATTCCAGCATCTGCAGTCCTTTGTTTCTCAAAGTAATTCAGCACCTGGTACATCATTTTCTGTAAGCTTAAAAAATTTTGTAGCAGCACATTCCAGGAAGTCTTCATCATTTAGCTTAAGTGTGATGGATAGAGGAGGAATGTGTTACCTTCAGCAAGAAGGAAAAGGATAGGCAGGTAGTGCAGGAGCTCACAGAGTTTATCCCAGTCTCTAACCTGCATTCAGCTCCAAGTGAAAATGTATGTTCCATGAGGAGTAAAGGCAGAGCCAAGTTTTATAAATCACTCATCTATACAAGAGGGAAAGAGGAAGACATGGAAATAAGTAATTATGGAAGTTTCTTTAGTTAGGAGAACAGCTGCTTTCTGCAGCTGTAATGTGATTTCTGAATTGTATGCTGCCTTCCTGCTGGCAGGGTCAAGGATGTCACTGAGCAGCTACAGAATACAAGGATCAGGATGAGCAAGTTCAGCAGTATCATTGACTTGGGTAGAAAGAAAAATGATGCTCTGCAAGCAGATTTTAGGGAGTTACAAAAGAGATTAAAAATTGTAATCTCTGGAATATTTTCTGTTTCAGGCTAATGAGTAGAGGAATTTTCCTTCCAAAGTCAAATCTCTATGTCTTAATTGGCACAATGTAAAGCTCATGAACTGGTAAGATCTTGAATTACAAATGACCCATTCTTGGGCAGACTAAAAGACGTTGCAAAGTCTTCTCACTAGAAATGCTGGTCTCAGGTTTGTCGCAAAACCTCATTTCGGTATGTAAACTGGTAAATTGCTTTATTATTGTCATATGTACTAAGGTTTTGCGTGCCATCCATTCAGATCATTTCATCATGTCATTACATCGAGGTAGTGCAAAGGAAAAGCAATAACAGAATACAAAACAGTGTTACAATTACAGAGAAAGTGCAGTGCAGGCAGACAATATGGTGCAAGGCCATGACAAGGTATATCATGACGTCAAAAGTCCATCTTATCGCACTAGAGGTTAGTTCAATATAAAGCGGAACCTTGAGGCTGGTGCTACATACTTTCAAGGTTTGGTATCTTCTGATCGATGGGAGGAGAGAAAAGAGAGAGTGTGCGGGGTGGGAGAGGTCTTTGATTATGTTGGCTGCTTTACTGAGGCAGCAAAAACTGTAGACAGAGTCCACGGAGGTGAAGGCTGGCTTTCTTGATGTGCTGAGCTGTGTCCACAACACTCTGCAGTTTCTTGAAGTCTCAGGCAGAGCAGTTACTATATCAAGCTGTGAAGCATCCAAATAGGATGCTTTCTATTGTGCATCTATAAAAATTGGTGAGGGTCAGAGGGGAAATGTCAAATTCCTTTAGTCTTCTGAGGAAGTAGAGGTGCTGGTGCACTTTCTTGGCCATGGCATCTATGTGGCTGGACCAGGACATTGGTGATGTTTACTCCTTGGAACCTGAAGCTCTCAACCCTCTCAGCCTCAGCACCACTAACGTAAACAGGTGCATGTGCACCACCCTCCTTCCTGAAGTCAATGACCAGCTCTTTTGTTTGGCTGACATTGAGGGAAAGGTTGCTGTCATGATACCATGCTACTGGGCTCTCTATCTCCTTCCTGTACTCCAAC
>JARFYF010000002.1:44430304-44443834 GCA_030265395.1 Rhina ancylostomus
GGTCCTGCAGGGATCGGTTCTGGGACCTCTACTTTTTGTTATATTTATAGATGACTTAGATGAGGGGGTGGAAGGCTCGGTTAGTAGTTTGTGGATGACACTAAGATCGGCGGTGTTGTGGATAATGTGGAGGGCTGTCAGAGCTTACAGAGGGACATTGATAGGATGCAGAGTTGGGCGGGCAAGTGGCATTTTTCCAGTCCTCTGGACCCATTCCTGAATTTAGTAGTTCTCGAAAGATCACTACTAATGCCTGCACAATCTCTTCAGCTACCTCTTTCAGAACCCTGGGGCATAGTCCAGGTGACTTATCTACCTTCAGACCTTTCAGCTTCCCAAGCACCTTCTCCTTAGTAATAATGACTACACTCACTTCTGCCCCCGACTCTCTTGAACTTCTGGCATGCTGCTGATGTTTTCCACAGTGAAGACTGATGCAAAATACTTATTCAGTTTGTCTGCCATTTCTTTGTTACCCATTACCTCTCCAGCATCATTTTCCAGCGGTCGGATATCCATTCTTGCCTCTCTTTTACTCTTTATATATCTGAAAAAATTTTTGATATCCTCTTTTATATTATTGGCTAGCTTACCTTCATATTTAATCTTTTCTCCCCTTATTGTTTTTTTTAGTTGCCTTCTATTGGTTTTTAAAAGCTTCCCACTACTTTTTGCAATATTGTATGCCCTCTAATTTCGTTTGATGCTCTCTTTGACTTCCCTTGTCAGCCACTGTTGCCTCATCCTCCCTTTAGAATGCTCCTGCTTCTTTGGGATGAGCTGATCCCGTGTCTTCCAAATTACTCCCAGAAACTCCTGCCATTGCTGCTCTATTGCCATCCCTGCTTGGGTCCCCTTCCAGTCAACTTTGGCCAACCCCTCTCTCATGCCTCTGTAGTTACCTTTACTCAACTGTAATACTGATATATCCGATTTTAGCTTCTCCCTTTCAAACTGCAGGATGAATTCTATCATATTATGATTACTGCTTCCTAAGGTTTCCTTTACCTTAAGCTCCCTAATCAAATCTGGTTCATTGCACACCAAATCCAGAATTGCCTTTTCCCTAGTGGGCTTGACCTCAAGCTGCTCTAAAAAGCCGTCTCGTAGGCATTCTACAAATTCCTTCTCTTGGGATTCAGTAACAACCTGATTTTCCCAATCTACCTGCATATTGAAATCCTCCATGATCACCGTAACATTGCCTTTTTTACGTGCCATTTCTATCTGTAGTTGTAATATGTACTCCATTTCCTGGCTACAATTTGGAGGCCTGTATATACTTCCCAACAGGGTCTTTTTATCCCTGCAGATTAACTCTACCCACAAGGATTCTACATCTTCTGATCTTATGTCACTTCTTGCTTAGGATTAGATTTCACTTTTTTACCAACAGAGTCACCCCACCCCCTCTACCCACTGGCCGGTCTTTCAATAGGATATGTATCCTTGGACATTTAGCTCCCACCTTTGATCTTTAACCATGGCTCCGTGATGCTTGCCCACAATGTCATACCTGCCAATTTCTAACTGCACTATAAGCTCATCTACCTTATTTTGCATACTGCGTGCATTCAAATATAACACCTTCAGTGCTGTATTCACCACCCTTCTTCTCAAGTTTGCCTGAAGTTAAATTCTTATCCCTTTCTAAACTTTATGTCTTATTCTTTATTCTGGAGGCTTCAGGAACCTCTCCTACACTCCTTCCCTTTTACTTTATCAATATTTTCCCAATCTGTTGAACCCACCCCCCTACTATTTAGTTTAAAGACCTACCTACATTCCTAATTTGCAATTCGCCAGGACCCTGGTCCCAGCATGATTCCCATGTAGCCAGTCCCATCAGAACAGCTCCCTCCTTTCCCAATACTGGTGCCAATGTCCCACAAATTCATACCCACTTCTCCCACACCAATCTTTGAGCCATGCATTTAACTCCGATCTTATTGATCCTGTAGCAATTTGCATGTGGCTTAGGTAGCAATCCAGAGATCATTACCTTTTAGGTAATGGACAGTGGTTGCTAACCCATCCTGAGATAGAGATGGAGATCTTAAGACACGGAAGAGTCAGGTATGGACCCAGTGACAGGAAGGGCACAATGGTAATTGGCATCACAGGTAATGACATTTTTGAGTTTTGTACAAATACAGGAAGTAGCAACAATACAATCACTAAAGTAACAGTAAATAGGATTGAGGGCAAGGACCTGAATAGGAGCGTTTAAGTGTAATGCTTTACAGCACCAGTGACCTGGTTTCAATTCCGGCCGCTGTCTGTAAGGAGTTTGTACGTTCTTCCCGTGTCTGTGTGGGTTTCCTCCAGGTGCTCCGGCTTCCCCCACCTTTCCAAAGACGTACAGGTTAGGATGTTGTGGGCATGCTATGTTGGCGCTGGATGCGTGGCAACACTTGCGGGCTACAACAAATGTACTTTGTTGTACATTATTCTTCCACATAAGTATTCAAAGTTTCATATATTCATCAATGTCTCTAATATTCTCTGGCTAAAACATGCTCCACTTCTCCCCTTTCATTTCACCAATTCAGCACTGCATCCATTCTCATTGGAGTAAAAACATAAGAACTTAGTAACAAAGTTTACTTGCAGATTTCAGGAAATCCACCACTTTCTTGCATCACAGCTTATGCTGGGAAACATAAGCACATAATTGATTAGGAGGCAAAAGACACAAATGCAATTACGAGAATGCAATCCAATTAGCAATGTTTGACATAATGATTCCTGGAATCTATGCAGGTTTGCACTATATTTATCAATGACAGAGATGAAAGCTACATATTTAAATTTGCTGATGGCAACATTTAGGTGACGTAATAATGAACTCAAAATTCTAAAGGCACACTGATAGATTAAGTGAATAGAGAAAACTAAATTTGATGGACTTCAATGGGTAGAAGTGTAATGTCATCCATTCTGGATTGATGAAAAACATTTCAGAAACTTCCTAAATTTCACTAACTTAGGAACTGTAGAGTCATGATATCATTAAATGCATGTGATCAGATTAAAAAAATGATAATTTAAAAGTTTTATGGAACATTGGTCTTTATCTGAAGTGGATGAATTAAATATCTAATTTTGTAAAGCCCTGGTTCGATCTCATCTGAGAGTAATGTATTCAGTTCTGGGTACTGCACTTCAGATAGGATACACTGACCTCGGAGCAGCTTCCACAGAATGATACCAGGGTTGAAACGGTTACTTGTGAAGGCACATTGCATTGCCCTAATTTATATTCCCTTGTATACAGGATCAAAATAGATCTTTCTGAAGAACATATAATGATTATAAAATTTGATAAGATTATAAAATTTGAAACTACATCATCTGATGGCGAGTATTACCACTAACCTGTTCAGGGGTGATATTAGAAAATACAAACTGACATACAAATTAAAAGCAGGAACGGGCCATTTAGCCTCTCAAGCCTTTTCTGCCATTTAATAAGATTATGGCTGATCTGGTTGTAACCTCAATTCTGCACTCCTGTTTACCTACAGTTACCTTTCACCTTTCACTAATCAGGTATAAAACTACCCCTGCTTTAACATTATTCAAAAATTTTGCTTCACCTGCCCTTGAAGGTAGAGAGTTCCAAAAACTTGGGGGGGGGGGCAGGAATCACCACATTTCTACCTTAAATTGACAACCCCTTATTTTAAACAGTGCCCCCTAGTCTAGATTCTCCCACAATAGGAAACATCCTCTCTATATCCATCCTGTCAAGAAATATCTCAATCAAATTGGAGGGCTTGAGGGGAGATTGAATAAGCTGGGTCTGTGATTGAATAAGGAGGCTGAGAGGAGGGATGATAGAGGTAAATGAAATCATGAGGCACATGAACAAGATAGATAGACAGTGTTTATTTTCCATGATAGAAGTATCTAAAACCAGAGGGCATAGGTTTAAAGTGAGAGGGAACATGTTTAAAGCGGATCAGAGTGGTACATTTTTCACACAAACAGTATTTGATATCTGGAATGAACTGCCTGAGAAGGTGATGGAAATAGGAACAGTAACAATATTTAAGAAACATCTGGACAAGTACTTGAATGAGCAGGGCACAGAAGGATATGGAATTAATGCAGGCAAGTAGAATTAGATTAGATAGGCATGATGTTCGGCATGGACTCAGTGGGCCGAAAGGCCCGTTTCTATGCTGTACAACTCTATGACTCGAAATCATCTCTCACTCTTCCAAACTCCGGCAATACAAACCTTTCCTGTCCAAACTTTCTCATTAGACAGCCTTCTCATTTCAGATATCAGTCTAGTAAAACTTCTTTGAACTGCTTCCAATGCATTAACACCCTTCCTTAAATAAGCTGTGCAGAGTCTTTCAGATGCAGTCTCACTAATGCTCTGTTTCACTGAAGCATAACCTCTCCTCTTTTGTATTTAATTCCCCTGGCAATAAACATTTACATTCTGTTTCCTAATTACTTGCAGTACCTACATACCAGGCTTTTGCAAATCATGCACTAGGACACAGATCTCTCTGCATCTCAGAGCTCTGCAATCCCTCACTGTTTAGATAATATCCTTCTTTTTCTTATTTGTCCTGCCAAAATCGACAATTGCACATTTTCCCACGGTATATTCCATTTGGCAGATCTTTGCTCACACACTTAACCCTTTGTAGCCTCCTCAGGTAAGAAAATAAGTTATGTACATGTCATGTGTTTGTATCATCAGCAAATTTTCCAACCATACCTTCAATGCCTCCTTTCAAATCACTTATATTAATTATAAATACCACTCTCTACAAAGACAAAGTTTCTGACTCCTTTCTAGTCATGTTAATGTGTTATCTCCTACACCACAAGCTTTTATTTTCCATAATTGATGTGGCACCTTATTAAATGCCTTCTGGAAATCTAAGTATAATACATCTACACTTCATGTTACTCCATCAAAGAATTAATTCTGTACACAAAGAGTAGAGTAATCTGAATCATTCTAATTTAGAAACGCTGTGGCAGTTAGATGAATTGAACAATTAAAAGTTAGGTTTGTACTTTTAAGGAAATGAAACTAAATATGTCAATGCAACTCAAGTTAAGGATCAACCATGATCTACCTAAATGACAGAATATTTTTGAGAAACCAAATGACTTGAAGGACTACTGTATCAATACATCAACTATAATACATTGTACTAAGTACTATGGATACATAAGAGACTGCTGATGCTGGAATCTGGAGCAACAAAAAAGTCCTGTCCTGATGCAGAGTTTCAACCCAAAATATTAACAATTCCTTTCCTCCCATAGATGCTGCTTGACTGCTGAGTTCTTCTAGCAGGTTGTTTGTTATACTAAGTGTTATAACAGTCCCAACTTGTCAAAGTAGCTTTTTTCTCTAAATCACAAACAACAATGTCACAGAGATGGAGGTACATTATGCTGCATGGCTTACTTCATTACAAAATAGCATAGTTTCTAGTAGCAAGACACAAAATAGTTTCTTGTACTTGAGCAATTTTAAAGAGTCCCGGGGTGGTGGGGCTCTGACAGGCCAGTACTAAAATATGCTTCAATAGTTCCTTTATATTGCCATTAGATATATAGAAAATCATATATTTAATTTGAAAGGAATCTATACCAAGTAGATGTCTCCACTGTGATTTTTCAGTATATCAACCACAGGTATGTCAAAAAATGTAAAGTAGCCCTAATAACATAAAATGAGTTGAACCAGATGGGATTATAAAAGGTCAATTTGCCCATCAACTCAATGCTGACTCTTAATAGAGCAATCCCATCAGTCTCATCCCTTCTCCATAGCCCTGCAAATTAGTCCTGTTGGAATACACAGATTGATTCTGCATCCAAGGTCTTGCCAGCTACTGAATTCATAACTATTCTTTGCATGAAAGTTTGCATTTCTTCACATTATCCTCATGTTGGAGCCAAAATTTTAAATTTAAGAATTATCTAGTATTGATGAGTCATGATCTTGTACCCATATATCAAATCTCCTCTCAATCTTCTTTATTACAAGGACCACATCTTTAGCTTCTCTAAGCTTATATCTGAAATTCCCTCAACCAGAAATCATTCAAACAGGCATTCCAATAAAATAAACTAGCAAATATTAAAAAATTGCAATGGTTCTACAACTAAGTAAAAAAATGTGGTCATCAATATATGTGGCTCTTATACAGCCAATGATAGGACAAACTATGATACAGAATTAAGAAAAACCTGAGAAAATATACAGATATTTTGCACTGATCTTCAGTTAAAATAAAAACAAATTAATGCACATAAGTGAATAGTGTTATACGGAAAGTCCCAGAGAAATTACAATGGACAAAATGTTGACAAATACCACTACTTTAAAAAGGAAGAAAAACTGGAAAACTACAGAACAGTTGGCCTGATATCTGTTATCAGCACACTTGTACACTTCCTCATTAAACACATGGTTACAGGGAACATATAAAAAAATAATATAACTAGATGGAGTCAATGTGGTCATGACTGTTAGTTCCCGTTAAACATTAAATTGGCTATAAAAATTATCAACACACAAAATTTAAAGCCTTAATGCTTAACTATGGACCAAATGTTATAATGAAATTAAAACAAATGAAATGAAAACAAAATTCATGAAGTGTGAACCCATTGAGATTTTTTGTTTATCCATTCTGGTCAGAGTTGAAGAAATAAATTTGTGTCTACTGAAACTGAATTTGTAGAGATGGAAAAGGAGGTTGAATTGTCATTCTTGGAAAGAAGCCAATCTTTTCTTTTCATTATGTTCTTATTTCTTGCCTCATAGATCAAAGGACAAACAATCAGGCTTCCATATCAACTCCACGTTCAGCCGCAGCTTTTCAAAAAGGTAATTTTGCCTTCATGAACAAAAATCCAATAGTAAACGAAAACTCACTTTGCTTTTAGCGACATGGATTTTGAACAGTAATAAATGAGTCTCAAGTTGAAATGTATTCCACTCCTGACTTGGAATTTATTTTGGGGGTGAATTTTTCAGATCAATAACGTGAATAGCACGAGTGAAGTATGAAGCACAATAATTTTGATAAATAGGATCCTAACAACAAGGCCTTAATCCTATCAACACAAGGTTACTTCCCAATTATTTCTGCCCAGACCAATCTAAATTTCAATCTAGCTAAAACCACTAATTTAGTAGTTAATTATGAAGCAGCTATAGCTACTAGGAACTGTGTAAATTAATTTTATTTGAGATTCTTTCATGTGGCAAATAAATAATGCTTGACCTCATCACTTGACCTCATCATACTGAGCTGGTTTCAAAAATCACATTCCAAAAATGAAAGGACAACATTTTTATCAATAGTGCTGACCAAATTCCAGAATTTGAAGAGGTTCAATTTCTGTAAATATACAGATAGGCAGATTCAAACAATGCAATCACTAATTTATTTGTTATTGCCTGGAATCTGTTTCAAAATTAATTCCCAAATATAGCAAATGTTATATCAAATATAGCAAATATGAAAAAAATGTTAGCCCATTGTAACTAGTTATTCAGCACTCATGTGTTGTAAGGGTGAATCTGAACTTTTTTGATTTTATCAAACACATGATATAAACCTGTAATGAAATCTGTTTCATACTCTTCATATTTCTTCATAATGAAAACTGTAGCAATAAACATTATGACTACCTTTTGCTCTTTACATTAAAAAATTAAATTTTATAATTATCACAATTTCAACGCATGTAAAAATGTGTTTTCCCTTTTAACTGTAAAATGCAAATGTTTTTCCATCAGCATTCATATGCATTGCTTCTAGCCTTTTCATGGTCAAATATTTTTCTCCTTGAGAATCATTATTCATGTTATTTTATGAACAACTTCACAAAATTGAAGCACTCATTATTATACTACATTTTGAGATCTGTTAATGGGCTTGACTAAAATGTACATGTTGCAATACTGGTTTTGAAAACTTTATATTACTTTCCTTCACCCCAATTTTCATTGCTATTCATCTCTCACAGTGTCATTGACTCCTTGCTGTATTACACTGTATTACAACTGTGTACCAGTTGTATCTAAACCATATGGCCACTTTTCATCTGTAAGCTTTGATGATGAGCTATGTTGCTTGGAAGCAAGAGATTTCATAAGACCTGCACTTCCTGCTGGGGTTTATGTTTATTTCCCCCTCCGTACAGGAGCTTAGGTCAATTGAAGAGTTTTTGCCACCATCTCAACAGGATATGCTAATCCTATAGGGATCTGAAATAGATCCTTAGTCTCAGCTGACCTAAATAGCTCAGGTCCTCATAATTAAGATCACTGATGCATTGAGAGGGAAGTTGAAATGAAATCAAATTCAAAATTGTTTTCACATGATATTACAAGTCATGCATGAACTAAAAATACTTTGATTCAAATCTTTCCAACGTCTTTCTTGCAAGTAAGAGCAGAATATTTTACATTTACCTTGTAAAAGAGATTTAACAGGATAGGACAACACTTAAAATAAACTATGAAATTCTGACAATTTGTTTATCATTCATTTATAACATTTCATATTCTGATTAATCACATTTACATCTGCAATAAAAGAGAATCTAACCACCTATTTTCAATAGTCAACAATAATGCAATCACCCAGATGCACCATCATCAACATCTTTGGGGTGCAGTGGGATGTTGTCACCACTGATCAAAATCTTTTCTGGACCAGTCATTTAAATTCTGTTCCCAGAAGACGCCAGTTAGAATATGGAGAGGGACTTTTCTTGAGACTTCTGAAAGCCGTCTCCAAATCACAAGTCAGAGAAGTAATGGAATATCCACTGTTGCCTGATGATTGCAATTCCAACACATTCGAGAAACTCAACATCTTGGACAAAGCAATGCACTTAATTGATAGCCACCCATGATTCTATACATTTACTTCCTTCACCACCAGCACACTGTGATCACAATGTGTACCATCTACAAAATGCACTGCAACAACTTGGCAGGTCTTGTTCATCAACAGCTCCTAAACCAGGACCTTCAGGATCCAGAATGACAAGGTGCATGAGAACACCACCACTTGCAATTTCCCCTCCAAATCAAAAATATTCTGACTTGGAAATATATAGTCTTTTCTTCATCATTGCTAGGTTCCAAATTGGAACTCACAACCCAATGGCATTGTGAAAGTTTCACCAACAGGTCTACGGCAGTTCATGGCCATCTTTTTAAGAGCAAACAACGGAGGACAGATGTCCAACAACACCCACCCCATAAAAGAAAGAATATACATCATCTTTACAGAAAACTGCTCAAAGGATTTGGAAAGAATATGTATTCAGTCCTTATTCCACAGAAACAGCCAGAGAGCTGTCTTTTCCAAATTAAAAAAACTGCTTCAATGTATTAATTCACAGATTTATAATAAAACTAGCTGGAATAACAAGACTGATTTTGGAAAGGTTTCTGCACCTTCAGATTTTCAGATTTTTCTAAAGAGTCAAGTGCGTTTTAATTATGTATTGACATGCTACTTAAAACCATTAACCTTGGAGCTTTATACAGCATTTTCCAAATCCATATTTTAAATCTTTCCTCATGAACTAAATCCCTAATTACCATCCCTGAAGAATCTTATTTTAAATAATTTTCAAGAAGTCCATCTTTGAAAGGAAAATCTACACAAGCACGATAAAGTAATTAAATTCCTAGCAATTCCTGTAATTCAAGGAAATGTCAATTTCATGCATTTTTAAATTTAATCTGGATAAGAGACAGAAATAACTCACCTTCATATGGTCTGAAGAAACACTCAGATGGGTCGTTGGAGAGATACTCAACAACTTTCTCCAGCAATTCAACAAGAGCTAAAGTTTAAAGAAAGATACAAGTTGTTAATGACCACAAAACAAACTCGTAAAAACCAAAAGAAATGCAGATGCTAGATCTAAAACAAAAACAGAAAATGCTGGAAATACCCAATATGTTTAGCTGCATCTTTGGGAAGAGAATCAGAATTAATGTTTTAGGTAACTGAAATAAAACATAGCTTATTTTGGTTTTGAAATGAGGCAATCTGTAGATTATAACACAAGTCAAATCTTATCTTCAACCCCTTTCAAAGGAAAAGGTTTTTTAAATAAAAAAAGCAATAATGAAGGTTTTTGAAAAGTAGACAGTATACCTACTATTAGTTCTATTTGAAAACTATATCTATATTTCTTGACAAGATATTTTTAAAGAAGCTGCTTTATTGTCTGTAGCACTAAAATAAAGAACCCAGATTTTAAAACTAAGTTTCATAATTTATTCAAACTTCCCATTTACCCCAATTACTGTGGAAATAGTCACCAAAAAGTTTTCCAACAAGAGCAGAGATCCATCAGATAAATGCCAATCTCAAAAAAAACATGGATAAGCAGTCTTTGCTCATATCAGTTTCCCATCATCTGAAATAGTTTATCAAAAATGTATACAATTCCCCCAAAGTTTAGAAATGTAAACAAATGGCAGCCAGACTAAGTTTCAATATGTCAGGGAAGAAGAATGTACACAGTCTGCCTACTTATCATTTGTAATGCAATTAGTTGCTCAAGTAGTAAAATGTTGCATTGAGGGGAAGTCTCCTTTAGATGAAACTCTTCTAGAACTTTCACATTAATACATCTCTAACCTTGTCCCAAACTTTCATGTCAGAAATCCACACAGACAATTACCATTGGGTGATGTTTCTGTGGGAAATCTGATGGGGTGGTGTTACAGAGTGTGGCAGGAGGTAAGCATTTAGCTATATCACTTGACCACAAAGTTAAAAAAGTCCTTAGCACTGACCCTGGAGGATGTCAAATCTAAAAATACGATTCTGGTTTTGATTTACATTGAATTGCCAAAAACATGATTCTGCACTAAACCCCACATTAAAGCACTAATTTCTTTTTAAAATGGCCAGCGCTGAAGGTAGCATCACAATGCATCCACAACTGACTTTAATCAACACTGAGAAGTTATCTAAATTAAATACTTGGAATTGCTACAGGTTTAAAAGGTAGTACTACACCTGAAGATGATCCAAAATTATTGAAATGTAGAGATAAGTTCATGCAGCCAGAAGAGACTACTGATTGTTGATTCATAATAAGTCTCAGTAGCCTTGTTAAGGCTCCCTGCAATGGTGGCAAATTCTCTTTTGCTGTAGTATTTGTTTTTTTTAAATGTAAGCAATAGACTATAGACAATCTAGCAGAATCACCCTTGAACTTATTCCCAATGACTGCAAATGGTTCAGAAATTCAGTACAGTTTAAGGCCGTGAAACTTGTGATCCATTCTTAAAGAACTAATTTGGATTATCTTTCAATATGGGGAAACAAGATGATTGTTTTTTAAAGAAGGACTGAGAGAATATATTCAATAATTCACATTTTAGATTAATCTCTGTTGTAATTTATTTTAATACATATTTCTTTTAAACAAAGCTGTGAAATCTCAGCACAATTTTTGTTTGAATGAGGCAGAATACAACCAGATCCACAATTCCTAAAACAATACAATCTACAGAATGTGTATGTTGCTGATGATGAGAGCATTTATTGCCCAGTCCTAATTGCCCTTAAGAAGTTAGTGGGGAATGGCTTTCTTGAGTCACTGCAGTCTGATGCTGTTGTTCTCATCAAAATACCAACATTTTCACAAATAAGTCAAAATGATGGGAAAAAATAGCCAGATTTTCCATTGATTGGCAAGCTATCTATGGAAGATCCAGCTACTGCTTTTTTTTAAGAATATTGATCATAGAACAGTGCAGCACTAGACAGGTCATTTGGCCCATGAAGTTGTGCCAATCTTGATGCCAATTTATACTACATGTCCTCCTACTGTGTATCATCCATATCCCTCCATTCCCTTCATATTCATGTGCCTATTTAAAAGCCTCTTAAACTCCACCAAACTGCCTGCTTCCCCTACTGCCCCACGAAACCTATTCTAGTCATCTACCACTCTCTGTGTAAAAAATTTGCTGCTCATGGTGCCTTTAAACTTCCCTCCTCTAATGTTAAAGCATGTCCTCTGGTGATTGACATGTCTATCCTAAGGAAAAGATTCTGACTGTCTACCCTGTCAATTCCTCTCAGAATTTTAAAAACCTCTGTCAGGTCTCCCCCCAGCCACCGATGCTCTAGGGAGAACAACCCAAGCTCAAGCTCATACCATCTAATCCAGGCAGCATCCTGGTAAATCTCTTCTGCGCTCTCTCCACAGTCTCCACATCATTCTTATAATGGGGTGACCAGAACTGCACACAATACTCCAAGTGCAGTCTGACTGAAGATTTATATAGCTGCAGCATGACGTCCTTAGTCTTATAATCAAGGTGTATACTCTTATACACCCTTACCAATGAAGGCAAACATGCCATACACCTTTTTTACCAACTTATCCATTGCCTAGCTATTTTCAGTGAAATATGGACCTGGACTCCAAAATCCCTCTGTACCTCATTGTTTCTGAGGGGCCTACCATTAACTGTATACTTTCTCCTTTCATTTGACCTCCCAAAGTGCAACACCTCACACAAGTCCGGATTAAAATCCATCTGTCACTTCTCTGCCCACATCCGTAACTGATCTATATGCCGTTGTATTCTTTTATAGTCCTTTACACTGTCCACAATCTTAGTGTCATCTGCAAACTTGCCAATCCACCCATCTACATTTTCATCCAAATCACTGACATGCATCACAAACAACAGAGGAACACCACTGGTTAAAGACCTCCAGCCAGAATAACAGCCTTCCACCCCTACTCTCTGTCTTCTATGGGCAAGCCTGTTCTGAATCCAAACTTGCAATTCACCCTGGATCCCATGCACCTTTATCTTCTGAATCAACCTACCATGAGTGACCTTATCAAATGCCTTACTAAAGTCCATGCAGATAACATCCACTGCCTTACTCTCATCAAGCTCCTTTGTCACCTCCTCACAAAACTCAATGAAGCTTGTAAGGCATGACCTGCCCTGCACGAAGCCATGCTGACTGTCCATAAGCAGGCCATGCCTTTCCAAACACACATAAATCCTATCCTTCATTATCCTCCCCAATAGCTTCCATAGCACCGATGTGAGGCTCACTAACCTATAATTACCTAGATTATTCCTATTTCCCTTTTTGAACAAAGGCACAACATTTACTACTGTCCAATCCTCTGCCTATTGCCAGTGAGGACACAAAGATCCTTGTTAAAGCCCCTGCAATCTCCTTACTTGCTGCTTTCAATATTCTGGGATATATGCCATCAGGCCCGAGGGACTTATCCACCTTAATGTTTTTTCAGAAGACCCAGCACGACCTCCTCCTTAATCTCAAAATGTCCCAGCACACTAGCATGCCCCACTTTGCTTTCACCATGCTCCAAGTCCTTCACCACGGTAAATACTGACACAAAATTGTCATTTAGTACCTCAGCCACTTGCTCTGACTTCATGCACATATTCCTTCCTTTATCCTTCTTGAGTGGACCTATCCTTTCCTTAGT